>NJDD01002199.1:67697-80606 GCA_002245505.1 Calephelis nemesis | reverse complement strand
AGGAGGAGGCCCAGTAAGGACCGTAGCCGTCGGAGTGAGATGGTGAATGCCAACGCAACCCCATCTCGCTCCTAGCCGGGCGGCGCGAAGGACATAGTGTGGTTTTTAGTCGGTTCGAGTACGACATAACCTGCTGCTCTCCCCCGAGAGCGGCGGGTATCCGGGGGATTTTCCACGCTTAAAAAAAAACTTGGCTATGGGTTTGCCACCTTTCACATTATAACTCTACTTAACTCATCGATGGTCTAAATCTATTAAGAGGAAAGGAGAAGCATTTGGAGTGAGTTTCGATTTAGCCAACTTGACCTAGCATAAGGTACTACTTTAGAATTTTCCGTCCTACGGTCTACCTAAGTGAATGTGTATGTGGAATCGCCAGCTTCCTGTATGGGCATGCTTGCAGCATTAAATTTGCTATAGATGGTGTATGTTCTGATGAGAAACCTATTAATATTGGCGTTCCACAGGGCTCTATGCTATATCCAACGCTGTATCTGATGCATATCAATGACAAGTTACTAATAGGTGACATTCATGGTTATGCAAATGACATTTCACAGCATGGGCATGGATAAAAGACACTCCTCGCGATTTCTCGTGGAAAAACGTGGGAAAAAACTTTTGTTTTATATTGAAATTACCCTAGACCCTATTGCGAAATGGGATATGAGCACTGAGCAACCTTGTCAAATTTAATTCCTCCAAGACACATGTCTGTGCTTTCAGTACTAAAAATACTTTAAATACCATTGCGCTGCGGTTTCAAGGTATTTCCTTGTTTTGGGTTCTTGTATCCAAGTACTCAGAGTTGAGTTATCCTGTGATATTCGGTTCCGCGATCATCTGGAGGGTAGAAGCAAACTGGCTTCTAAACAATTTTGGGTCATTCACATCAAAACATAGGGTTTTTTATGATATTGGAAAGTAAACAAGCAGGCTGATTTCCTGATGGTAGGAAATTCACGCAGCCTAGAGACACCAAAGGTGGTAATGGTGCGTTGCCAACCTGAAGCCGGGATCTTAGGCCTAGAACAAATGTAAGTTTACCGGCTAGCTTACCCTCCGAACCGTTACAAGTCAACGGCAAGAATTGACGTTATGGAGTCAGGAATAGGTAAGGCGGTGGTACCAACAGGGATGAGTTGCTGCGAAACTCTACCACTTAGTATACTTGGTGTTTTCTAGGTTCTTCTTTAGAAGACCTAGGTTTGCCTTCACATAGCGCACTATGAAATCATTTCTTTTGATCAAGTTTAAAGACAAGCCACTGTGATCATTGGAGACTCCGATATCTTAAGCCATCTTCAGTCGCTTAGTGTCAAAAGAGATAGTGCTCGAAGTGTTCTACAGGCTCTACATTAATGTACTCTGAAACTCAGGTTTAATAGCTACTACTCGCCGGAGTCAAAAACATAAACACCCCCTGGTCACGTGGATGTGATGAACTTTTTAGTTTGTACTTCCAAGCTATGGAACTTACTTAATTATTCAGTTTTCCCCCTTAATTCAATGTGAGATCTCTTAATTTCTTCTTCAAGAGACAGCAACGCATCAGTAACTCAACTGAAACTACAGATATCCATGGAAAACAGTAACCACGATCCACCAAATGTCCTGTAGCCTCATTTGCTGGTTCATCACATATAAAGTTCTTTAGTATTTCTAGCTGTTGCCTTTGTTGCAATGCTGCCTACCTTTTCATATAAGGACGTAAAAAAACTGATTCTAATACAGTGCAAGTTGTTTCTAACAATAATAAAGACGCAAGTTACATGGTGAAAGGTTCAATAAAACACAAGTAGCGAGAGATAAATAGACCCTTATTTCCCTATCTAAAAGGTTGTTATCTAAAAGGGTCCGCGTATTACTTATTCTTCCTTCATACTTCATTTACTAACAATAAAGGGTGTGCTGTTGAAGTGTGTTTAGAAAGTGGAATAAGATACGTACTGTGAATATACATGTTTTTAACTTTTAAGGGCCAAATGCACATTTCCGGGTTACATTTAATATTGAGTTAAACTATGAAATATAAAGAGATTTAACCCTATTTAGAACCTAACTCAGTGTTAAATACTTAACCCAGAAACGTGCAAGTGGCCGTTTATTTTTTAAAAGATTTTTAACAGACTAAAAAAAGGACGTTTTAAATTTGTTTGTGTGTGTTACTTTTAAACTTTTTACTGGATGAATCGATTTAATTTGTTTTTACTTTGTTAACTAGATTTATCGGTTGGTCTAATTTAAAATTATATAAAAATATAGTGTGTATGAAAGCTAGTCAGTTGTCAGGATATTTATAAAATCAGGATTTTCTGTGTTTGTTCTGATATTATCTTAATTAGTTACCGTATGCGATTTTACTTTAACGTATTATTCTGTTATAAATACAAAAGTCGGGCTGTTTGTCTGTTACAATTTAATAGTTAAGCCACTGTACCGATTTTAATGACATTCAATATGCATGTAGTTAAAGACCAGAGTTCAAACGTGGTCTACATTTTTTTTACATCAACCGGCAAAGAACTGTGATGGGGGTAAAAGTTTATATGAAAATCTATTTTAATCTATACTGATGAATTCGCGGGTAAATAGCTTGTATTTAATATCTACAGAATGAGCAACTGTAATGAAGAAGAAAAAAGTAGGAAAGCGGACACTGAGTTCCCTCGTTTAAGGAATCACCGGTAATAATGATAATGAACAATCGTAATAAATTTCTGGAACGAACAACAACAACGAACACTGAGTAGGCAGTAGATATCAAAGATTTTTTTCTGTATTCTTTAAACCTAAGTACAAAAATGAATACGTTGCTATTTTGTATTATTTTGTGTTGGTCCGGGCTCCTTTGTAGAATAGACCATCTGTCTTCCTATGCCAGGCAGTTCGTAAAAGGCGAGCATAGGCTTGCCGTCACTAACACCGTGACATCTGACTAGGTGGTAGAGATTCGCAGCGACTCACCCGGATTGGTACCACCGCCTCATTTATTCCTGCCGCCATAACGTCATGGCGTGTTCCGGCTCAGAGGGTGAGGTAGCCGGTAAACTTACTTTTGCTCAAGGCCTAACATCCCGGCCTCTGGTTAGCGACGCACCATTACCACCTTTGGTGTCTCTAGGCGGCTTGAATGTCTTACCATCAGGAAATCCATCTGCTTCTTTGCCTTCCAATATCATAAAAAAAATTGTTTGAAAACTATGATGTTTAAACACAAATTATGTTTAATCAAAATCAATATTAGTCAGGGATAAGTAGAAGTATTTAAGTTAAATGAACGACTATTGTGAAGAATTTTTATATTTTAAGACTTGCCCTGAGCTTAGGTTAAATTTCTCTAAGCTTTAAAGAAAGAAAAAAATTCGCCCCAGACAGGATTTGAACCTGTAACCTTTTACCTCAAGCCGACGAATGTTCTAACTATTTGAGCTACTGAGGATTGAAATTTTTAATTCCTTATTTACCGGTTAACGCGAGTAGTTATGTATCTAAATTAAAATTTAGACTATTGTGAATTTTTACACGGGTGCAGTTGGAGGATATTTTTCGTCACATCATTGAGGTATGCAAATAAAGCAATATTGAGTAAAACCCGGATACCACCAGTCGGATCTAAATCTTTTAATATCCACATTTGATTCAAGGCATACTTTTCGAAAAAAAAACGTCAGGTTGCACTCCGGGAGTGCCGGCAGAAGTGAAAACTTGAATGTGTCCGTTGTGTATGTTTGATATTTTAGAATGGTTTATGAATGATTTTACTCGATTTTTTAAATTTAAGTCTATCACTACCTTTTAGTATAGTAGGTTTAACACTCAAAGACTAGTACCTACCATCATTTATGTGCCAGAATACGATATTTGTTACATTTACTTTTTTGGAAAACAATATAGGTATATCACGCGAGCTGCAAACACATCGTGAGATCTTCTATAAAATGTCGGCCGGCAAATCCAAAATCGCAGCACGAAATGCCGCGACAACATACAATGGTTTTACTCTCCCTGCGCCCTACGAGTTTTTGATCCGGTCACATGTCCTGCAGCGAGTTTAACGCCGCAAAGGATAAGATAAAAGTGAATTGATTTCACATACATCTTATAAAACGATTCCTGTGACGCGTCTATATAAATCTAAAAAATACTATCGGATCGGAATGCGGCCACACATTGAGAAGATGTGGCGAAAAAAATTCAGCGGGCTTGTCTTTTTCTTATAAATCTAATTTACAAAAATATATTACATAATTTGTAGATATTGGTACGAGGAGCAATTAATTCCAAACATTTCTATCTTTTTAATATTATTCTGAAATCTTGTAATAACCCTTACAACAGAAATCAAACTTAATATTTTTTAAATTTATTAAATGGTAATAAATTAAAGCAATGAAGTTTTTAATCCAAAAACATACAGATAAATTACTAACCTACTCCTTTTCGGAGTTGGTTAAAATAATCTATTCTACATTCTTAGTCATATTAGTTACACTATTTGCAACTAAAGAACTGCTGCACAGATTTAGCTAAAAGAAGACAAATAGGTAGCTTAGAAACAGGATACAGGCATAAGATACTTTTTATCCCGTCTGACTGTGAGGAAATTAGGAAATAAAAAACATTTTAATTTTTCTCAACTGAACAAGTACAGTTCGCCGCAGCAGATAGTAAGTAATGTAACCTTTGGGCATATTCTTTGTAAAGTTTTGGCTAAAGCCAGTATAAATTATGTTTTAAAGAACTTATAATCCTAATTCCTCGGATAATTTTCTTCCACGCTCAGTGCTCACAGTTCAGATTCAGTCATCTGTGAACCAACCTCAAAGCTGGAGGCTATTCTTAATTGGATTATTGTTTCCATACCTTTATGAAACTAGCTATTTTACCGCGATTTCGTCAGCATAGAATTGATTTTAAAAACTTTCATCCCTTATCATAGTCCTGTAGTTTTGGAAAAATGTAGCCTTTATTTGAACTAATCGCCGCTGTGGCCGAGCGGTCCGGGTGTTGGACTTGACTGCATGAGGTCTCGAATTCAAATCCCGGGTCGACCAATTAAAAGAAAATTGGATTTTTACAATTTTCTAATAAAAAAAATAATTGGTTGAGATTGGAAACGTGCCAACAAAAAGAAAATTGGATTTTTCCATTTTTCTAATAAAAAAATGGTTTGGTTGGGATTGGAAACGTGCCCGGTTGGCGATAGGCTTGCCACCTATCCCATTATGGGACTTAGTATCTTCGGCTAGTTGTGGGTGCCCTGGTTGTGCCTCTGCCTACCTCTTCGGGGATATGGGCGTGAAGATACTTTTTTTTTATTTGAACTAATTTATTTGACTATAAGCTTTTCAAGTGCCGTCAAATTTGGTCCAGCGGTTTAGCTGTGAAAGCGCAACAGACAGACACACATAAAGATAGTCGCATTTTTGATGTTAATATGGATATGCTATGATATTTGCTTACGCCTCAACTTTGTATCTTTTATATATTTCTTCTAAACCAATTGAATATGATTATTACTTAAGAAGCAAAAGTGTTTAGATTTTAAATGTACCGTCATTCTATTACTATAAATCCCATTAAAATGGATCCACTTGCATATTTGGAATGCTTTGGGATAACATCTTGCTTGGCAGGAATACACCTATAACATCTATGGTGCCTTCTTAAGTGAAAGTTCAGGCTTGCTCGCTGAACTTTCACTCAAACGGCTCTCCTTATGGTAAGAGATAACCATGGCCTACGGAAACCATGGATTTTATAGGTACGTTACTGTCCTGTTGTCAGGCCTATTTTGTAAGTCTATTGGCTACCTTACCCTTCAAACCCGAACATGACTGGATCATTATAGCCACAGGAATAGGTTAGGCGGCGGATCACTACCCGGGTAAGTTGCCATACAGCACTCTATGACCTGGATTGTCAAATAACCTATAACTAGTGCTCGCCTCTTACGAGGTGCTTGCCAAGGAAGCGGAGGTTCTATTCTACCCATTGGACCCGGACCAACACGGAGAAGACCATGATTGCTGCTAGCCAGTCATGCCACGTACTTGTTAATTGTTTTATCTCATAAAAAGTATTGTAATGAACAAATTATAATTTTGTTTAAATAACCAACATAAGATTGCGTGCAAAGTAAAATGATGTCATAAAGTTAAGTTTATTGAAAAATTATAAACCTTGTAGCTAGGGTTTATTTTAACTGTAATAAGCGTGTACTTAGTTAACTGTAGAATAGTTATATAGTTGTAGACTTAGTTGTAGAATAGTTATACTTTTCCGTTGAAAAAAAAACAACGTCGATGTCAATCTGTATGTGTGACACACACACACAGACACGTTAAACTTATAAGACTCCTAATAAAATCCCTTAAATAAAGTTACACAAGTAACATTAATTTCCATATACTAGTAATCTTGTGAATTAAATTCTTTTAAGTCTAGTAAGAACGGGTAAGAAAGGAATTAAAAATTTCGCCACGGGACTTGAATCCTCAATATTTCAATTGGTTAGAACATTCGTCGGCTTTAGACGAAGGGTTACAGGTTCAAAGAAATTTAACCCAAGCACAGGGCAAGTGCTAAAATAAAAAAAAAACATTGGTGTAAAAGAAGGAAGGAGTAAAGTAAAGTATCTTCACGCCCATATCCCCGAAGGGATAGGCAGAGGCACAACTAGGGCACCCACGACTAGCCGAAGATACTAAGTCCCACAATGTGATAGGTGGCAAGCCTATCGCCAACCGGGCACATATCCCATCCCGAGCAACAATTTTTTTTTAGAAAATTGGAAAAAGTTAATTTTCTTTTTGTTGCCCGACCCGGGATTCGAACCCGAGACCTCATGCAGTCAAGTCCAACAACTGAACCGCTAGACCACAGAGGCGACCATAAAAACATTGTTGTATTACAACTTATTAATAAACTCAGTTTCAGTAATAAAGTCTGACTATTTTCGTTTAGATTTTAGCCTAGTTTTACTATAACGAAAAATAGTCCTACTTACACAGATAAGATCGCGTGTGAGATTGCTATAATCTGACGTCAGAAAGTGAGGTTCAGTAGAAATCGATTTGCCCTATCATTAGGATTCATTTTACCGTAGTTACTGGTACTTACCTAATCATAGATTATATAAATAACTAGCTGTCCCGGCGAACTTCGTACCGCCCGTTCAGTTTGTTTAAGAAAAATTACAATGTTATTACGTTTCCGAACAAACGATGCTCTTTCAATTCAATATAGTCTATGGCTGTGAATGACATTGACATTCGTTACGCGCGTTTTTTTAAAATATGCAAAATTAAATGTACATTTTTCAAAATTTTCGAGAGATTTTCTTAGTATTTTTTTCCGTATGAACCTTCTCCTAATAATGACAAATACAATAAAAAAAAGAATGAGTGAAATCGGTTCAGCCATTCACGCGTGAATGGCTGAACCGATGATGACAATGGCAATGAAAACGGGTTTCATTTTTATATATATAGATGGTAGCTGTAGATAATATCAGTGGTTTAGGGGTTTAAAGTTAATTTCATTTGAATAATGTGGATGGAGGTTTATGATTCTCGAGGAGATTGTCTGGAGTAATGTTCAAACGACTTTGAAAAAAGGAGGAGGTTAAATAGCCCCTCTGAGAGGTCAATCCCTTGAATGTACTTTTATACACCGACTTAGGGCTGCTTCAATGCGCCAAAAGTGCTGAAAATTAAGAATAGGATAATCGAAATATTTTTAGAGTTATTATTGTTTAAGCGCATTATAAAAAAAAGTAGAGTGAAATTTTAAGAAGCTCTCGTCTGTAACACAAAAATAACATCATTGAAATCTATCTATTAATATGTGATGCAAAAACTTTGGACCCCTTTTTACGCAAATTGCGCAGACGCAGGAGCATAAAATTTGCCACACTTATAGTTTATCTGTAGGAGAAATGCAGAACGCTACTATGTTTCAATAATAATGCTTATAAAGTACATTAAATCAATAAATAAAACATTACCCACACTAATATGCATTTGACACACACAAACGATAAAAAAACACAGATGGCGCACTAATAAGTTTGGAAACAAAGTAGTTGGTCTTGAGAAATGCAGATGTCGTTCTTCATAACAAGATATTACAATTTATTAAGGTCGAATTTTTATCAATAGGCTACCACTAGTTAAAAATAAATATGTTAAAAAGCTACCTTGGTACTACCTATTTTGTTAGTAGCTTTTTTAAGCTACCAACAAAATAGAAATAGGACCTCGATTAGTCGCGCATATTGGCATGCTCGTCCTCTGATAACTGTTTTATTACTTATTTTATTTTTAGATTTAAACTGAACTCTATTGACAGCATTGACTATCCTTTTCCAGTTCTGTTATTTTTTAATGTAATTATTTGAATGCAATAGAAAATTACTTTTAATAATGCCAAGAAAGTATAACTTCTCACGTACGTACATACAGCGCCCATTTTTTTATTTGAAAGAGCGTACTTTCGAAGTGGTCCTATTGTTACCAAGTCTGGATCTGATGATGGAAACCCAGGGAAATGAGAAGAAAATACTCATTGTTTGTGTACATAGTTGACTTAATTATTGCAGTCGAAGTCATTTTTGCAGTTTTAACGTTATACTCCGCTAAAACTGTTCCGTAGTAAAGTAGTAAATACTTAACCATAGGTTTATAATTTACTACATAATACATAAATATCTCTTCTACAAAATACATAAATAATATCTAACCCTAAAGCAAGCAAATTATATGCTTGTGTCATGGTGTTAGCTAACGATACTAAAATAAATAGGTAAATAGTTACTAGAATAAATAAATTTTATGTATAGCCAGACCCGAAAATGGAGACATCTTAATGCTCTAAAGCTAATTTCAATTACCTTAAGTAAATGGAGCATAATGATTCGAGGAAATTGACTGGAGGGATGTTGAAATCTGTTTTGAAGAACCTAAAATCCTATTACCTATATCATATATCTAACACTTGCCATTACCGGTGGCTTGGTCTGTGTTGAAAACACAAAATATCTGTTCGAGGATAAACAAAAGGGATTTATTTGAAATCTTGTGTTCTACTCTGGGGTCTGGCGGTCCGGGTGTTGGACTTGACTGCATGAGGTCCCGAGTTCGAATCCCGGGTTGGGTAATAAAAAGAAAGTTTGATTTTTTCAATTTTCAAAAAAATGAAAACATTGCTTGGGATTGGATATGTGCCCAGTTGGCGATAGGCTTGCCACCTATCACATTCTGGGACTTGTGTGTCTTCGGCTAGTCGTCAGTGCCCTGGTTGTGCCTCTGCCTAACTCTTCGGGGATATGGGCGTGAAGATAACTTTCATTTTTTTCTTGTGTTATTCTGTCTTCCATTAACTGAAATGTTTTTCTGTGTCTTTAGAACGTCAATATCTCTAATAATTTTACAAAGGCGAAGTAAGAACAACTTTACGTGTAAGAATCTATACATAGTATAAAGCAAAGTCGCTTTCCGCGTCTGTCTGTATGAATGTATGCTTATATCTTTAAAACTACGCAACTGATTTTGATGCGGTTTTTTTAAACAGGTAGAGTGATTCAAGAGAAAGGTTTATACGTATAATAACATGCTTCATATATTAGAGAACCACTGATAATTTCAAGATTTCTAATGCGAAGTCGTAAATAAACATATTTTTTTGCGCTTGCATTGCAAACGGTGGCTGAGCTCTACGAGATAGATCAAAATAATGTACTAAGTATTGTTTACCTTAAAAAGGTCTACAAAAAAGTTTGCCATGGTGTATGTTTATCTCTTAGGGATAACTTACAGTAACCAATTTTTATCCTTTACTTTTTACGAAAAATAATGACTTATTTACGAAGCGATTTAAAGCAATACAGCATTAATCCTTATCTAATTAATCACCTATCTTAAATAAATTTCACATTTAATATAGAACAGTGTAGCCCTTTACGGTATGTAAATTAAACGAATAGTTTCGGAGATATTACAGGTTTAAAATATAGGGACATCGCGGTTGCGGCGGTACCGGCTGGCCGGCTGGTACTTTGAATTAATGCATTTTAGTACAAATGATGAATCATGTATTTCAGGATTTTTCGAAATTCACCCCCAGGGGTTAAAGGGGGTATCTAAGTTTGTATGGGAAATTTAATTTTATTGAAATATTTTGCGTGACACTGAAAATATAATGCTCTGCAATACAAATTATGAGATACATATCGAAGCGTTTTTTGAAAATCAACCCCTATGAGGGTGAACGGGGGTGGTACAATTTGCGTAGGAAAAATATTTAACAGTAATTTTTACCATAAGTCAATAACAATGAACCATGTACATCAGTTTATTATTCACGAAAAACACACAAAGAAATAATGATATACTTACATGGTAGCAAAATTGGTTAAAAATCCCTACTTCCCTACTAATATTATAAATGCGAAAGTAACTTGGTCTGTCTGTCTGTTACGCTTTCACGTCTAAACCAGTGATCCAATTTTGATGAAATTTGGTACAGAGATAGGATAGACTCTGAGGAACAACATAGGCTTCTACTTTTGTTGCAAAAGAAAAAGGGGAGAATGGGTAAAAAGAGGGGATGACTGTTCATATGTACATTCGCCATTTTTTAAGCTGTAACAGTGAAACTTTGTATTTAAACACTTTATGATAAACGAAAGAATATAGGATTCTTTTTATCACTAAAAAATGAGGGAGAATGGGTAAAAAGAGGTAATGAATGTTCGTATGGAAAATAGTTTTTTGTTTGAAAGGGTATATTTCAGAGGTGGTCCCGTGGTCACCAGGTGAGGATCTGATGATGAAATCCTGGGGAAATCGAGGGAAACTCTAGAAAAATGTTGGCAAGAATAGTGTTTTTGTGGATTATGATCACTTGCTAGCATTCGATAGTGGTCAATCCATACTCAGACTCAACAGACTTGCGGAACAGGCTGACCGTTAAGTGTGTTTGAGGGATTTGGAGATATTTACACAGACGCAAGGGAGAAGATCGGCTAGCGCTCAGCGTCAAGCTCAAAGTAGAATCATTTTCAGAAGGTTTAATAGGAATGTTTTTGTTAATGCAGGATTCTATTATGACCACACGTTACAGTATAAAAATCCTCATTTGATATTAATTGGAAAAATTATTATAAAATGTCGGAATTGTGATCCCTTAAAATTCAAAGATGAAACGCAGGGTTGTGTTAATGGTAAGACATTATTACTTTTGCTTGGTGAATCAGCTAAACCGCTAATTTCTCTTTTATTGTGCAATTCTGATGAATCTCGAAGATTTTTAGCAATATGCGCAAATGCAATGGTTGTTTTCAAATGACGTCGATTGGAGAAGGCAGACACATCATTATGCCAAGATGTTCTCCCACATTTTTCTGTGCAGTGTCAAATTTATCACAGAATCGGTTCATACTAATATTAAAAAGCTGAAGAGTTTAATTTTGTTGCTACAATTTCTAAATGTTGAGTTTCTGAAGATATCCCCGAAGGGTTAGTTCTGCCTAACTGCACAACCAGAGCACTCATAATGTGGTAGTTGACTGTAGCCGGGCACTTATCCAATCCCGGGCATGTGGCAACGTTACTTTTAGTAGAAAATTGAAACTTCACATTTTTTATTCGTTTTTTTTTTGTTGCCCGGACCGGAAATAGAACCCAAGATCTCAAGAAGTAATTCCGAAGACAGACGGTTAGACCTCAGAGACGATATGTATATTTCTAAAATGTCGAAAAAAAAATCTGTTAGAGGTTTCCATGACAAATTTAATTTTATTTCACAGGATTAACTAATTCAATTTCACAGGATTTGCCGAAGGGCAGATAAAACTGTAAACACAATAAGGTATTCCTACGATTTATCTGAGGTGAAATTAGAAAAGAAAAAGTGTATGTTCAGTATTGACGGCAAAATTGCTGAATTGATTTTAATATTTTCAAAAAAATAGATGAAATTTTGGATAGCGATATAGGCTACATTTCATCTTAAAATTTTAACGAGCAGTGTTGGAGAGCTAAATATCAAATTAGTAGACCACGCGGGTAAAGCCGCGGGTAACAGCTAGTAACATTATAAATGAGAAAATACTTGTATTGATGTCGAATTTCATGACAAAATAGTTAAACGGTGTAAAATGAATTTCATCAGATTCTATTTATTAAAATGCCTAGACCTTAGAAAAGAACATCTTCGTGTATGTGCCTGCCCGTGTGTGTTTGTATGATTTTAAGAAAATTTACAAATGACCTTGAAATCATGACCTACCTACCCAAAAATAATCACACTAAAATCTGTTCGTAAGCGCGTAACAAACATTTGGTATTATTGTTACAAACATACAGTCGAATTGACAACTTTCTGCATTTTGGAGTCGGTTGAAATAAATCTATTCCTATATAATAGAAAAACACCAGTCTTTAAGATTTGTTAAAATGACAATAGTAATGGTTTTTGTAGTTGAAGTTTCCATTTCAATATGTTGGAGTTGGTAAAGAAATAAATTGTTTTCAAAGTAACTCTTGGGTTGAAAGTTATAATACTTAGTCTGTGACCGTCTTTCAAACAAATATTTCAAGGAAACTAGAACTGCAATCTCCAAACAGAAATAAACGAAAGAACCATTTGAAGATTATATTAAAATACTTTTTTAAATGCTAAGCATTATAAGCGACGATTTGTTTTTTTTTCAAAAATTGTTTTTTTCTATTTTCACTTTTTATCTTTCTTTGAGAACTTTTGCTTTAGCCGAAATAGCCTTATGTTTTGTACTTAGCAAAACATTTGTCTTTTCATTAATGCCAGACTAAAAAAATACGATTTCATAGCTTGATGTGTGCTAGAATGTGTATGTGTGTATACGTTTATGTGTGTGTGTGTGTG
>NJDD01002199.1:29758-67641 GCA_002245505.1 Calephelis nemesis | reverse complement strand
GGGGGGGGGGGGGTATTTTTTAATTTCCATGATAATGGAAGGCAAACAAGCACACGGATTTCCTAATGGTAAGAAATTCACGCCGCCTTGAGACACCATAGGTAATGGTGCGTTACCATACGTAAACTGACCCCGAGGTGTGAGGCTCCGAACAAAAGTAAGTTTACCGGCTACCTTATTCTCGCAACCGGAACACATACACGGCAAGCACTGACGTTATGGTGACAGGAATAGGTAAGGCGGGGTACCAATCCAGGCAATCCAGGTCTGAAACTCGACTATCTAGTCAGACGTTACGCTGCTAGTGACAATAAGACTATGCTCGCCTTTTTATAAACTGCTTGGAAGGAAGGCAGATGGCCTATTCTACAAAGGAGCCCGGACCAATACGGCTTATTGAACATGTCTAAGTTTAGGAATATTTGAACTTGTTTAGATATTTTATTATAACGTAACAATAGTAGGCGCTAGCAATATTTTTTCGATTGAAGTCATTTACGATTTTGCTTGTCTCCTTTTAATAAATATAGGTATTAGGTCCTTCAACCAGTGAAATTCCGAATTGTCTGACAGGATTTCAGTATTTTCTTGAAAGGAGAGTCATAAGAAGGTTTGGTTCTCCTAATGGACAACCGATACCTGCAGACACTAAAGTTATTATAGATGCGTCGCCTATGGCTATTATGTCAGGCAAGGCCTACCGGCTATCCTATTCTCGAAATCGAAATATGACTTTGTTATTATGTCCATAATAATGCTTATTATGGATATGCAAGGTGGGAAAACCTCCACCTACAGTTGCTACCCTGCGCTCTACCACCATTTGTCTTAGCAGTGACTCATATACCACAATCTTACCTCGTAAGAGCTGCCAATATGAGGCTGATAGTCTATGCTACACTGGGCCAAGGACTAACACAGGGGAAATTAGTCTAACTTTATAGGCATGACTTTATTTATAGTCAAGATCTAGGTCTGACAGTTTTAATTTTACGACCTATTAAATTCGGTCTGGGCTGTAATACAAGAGATTTATTGGGCTTTAATTTTTTATGTGACATCGTTTTAGGGTTCCTTTGAAGTATGGCCAAACACCTTAGCAATCAGACTTCTTATATTTGAAAACAAATTAAATAGTTTTTGACAACACCGTGACATCGGACTATGTGGTAGTGTCCCGCAGCGACTCGCCTGGTTAGTACCACCGCCCTACGTATTCCTGCCGCCACAACTTCGTTGCTCGCCGTTGACGTGTTCTGGTTTGGAGGGTATGGTAGCCGGTAAACTTTCTTTTTCTCGAAGCCTAATATCCCGGTCTCAGATTGGTAAAGCACCATTACCACTTTGAAACAATAGGCCTCGTGAATTTCTTACTATCAGAATTTTTTATGTTATAAGAAGGCAAACAAGCAGACGGATTTCCTGATGGTAAGAAATTCACGCCACCTAGAGACACCAAAGATGGTAATGGTGCGTTGCCAACCTAAGGTCAAGATGTTAGGCCTCGAGAAAAAGTAAGTTTACCGGCTACCTTACCCTCCGAACCGGAACACGTCATGACGTTATGGCGGCAGTAATAGGTTAGGCGGTGGAAATTCCGGGCGAGTCGCTGCGAAACTCTACCACCTATTCAGATGTCACGGTGTTAGTGATGATAAGCTTATGCTCGCCTTTTATGAGCTACCTGGCAAGAAAGGCAGATGGTCTATTCTGCAAAGGAGCCCGGACCAACACGGGGAAAACTTGTTTGCTTCTTTGCCTTCGGATATCGTAATAAAGAACCAACTCCAATAAGGAGGTGCTTATCAATTCAATTCGATAGTATGTTTTAGTGCCTCTGTTTTGCGAATTTTAGGCCAATAATGTTTTATTGCCTCGACAACTTCCAAGTACCCGAAAATGTTTACATACAGCAAGATTTTTTTATCACCATCCAAATTTTTTCTGGGCATAAAGTATCTATAGATAAGCCCATTTATGAAAAAAAAAATAGGTATCTAGAAGGTAGCTACCTAGCATGTCAGAGCACTCAGCGCGTAGGTACGGAGCGCGCGCTGCCCATAAACATCAATATTTGCGATGTCATATCTTAATATTTAGTATTGAGGGATACTAAAAGAAGAAACACGTATTTAATTATTTTCACTTAAGATCAACATATTAAAATTTGGATAGTGATTAAAAAGTCAGGGTGTATACATCTGTATATCACTTTCTAAACGAGAAAAAAACTAAATGCATCAAATTTTCAATGCCTAATGTAAGGCAAGCAGATACCAATGTACAACTCAATGGGAACAAACTGGACCTAGTAGATTCCACCACATTTTTAGGAATCACTGTAGATAAAAAGTTAAAATGGGCCCCCACATTGCAAAGCTTGCCATCAGATTGAGCTCAGCAGCTTACGCTGTTAAGAAAATTAGACTTTTAACAGATGTCGACACCGCTAGAATTGTTTATTTTAGTTACTTTCACAGCCTCATGTCTTATGGCATTCTTCTCTGGGGAAACTCAACTGGGATAAACACAATATTTGTCTTGCAAAAGAGGGCTATACGGGCAATTTATAACTTAGGCCCAAGAGTTTTCCTCAGGGAAAAGATTAAAGAAATCAGTATTCTAACGGTGACCTCTCAATATATTTTTGAAAACTTAGTATATGTCCACAAAAATATAAATTCGTTTCAGAAAAATTGTAATGTACATGCGGTAAACACGAGGAATAAAAACAATCTTGTTGTGCATAAGTCTCGTCTCCACAGAATCAGTTATTCTTTCATGGGCATGTATACGTTTTTACAATAAACTTCCCGAGCATATTAAAGACTTACCATTAAATAAATTTAAAAAATGTATTAAATCTAAGTCGTATGGTAAAGGTTATTATAAGATTTCAGAATATTTAGAAGACAGAAATGCTTGGGATTAAGTGCTCCTCATACAATCTCTACAAATTAATGAAATGTAATATACTTTAGTAAATTTTATTTATAAAAAAAGACAAGCGCGCTGAGTTTCTTTCGCCGGATCTTCTCAGTGTGTGGCCGCGTTCCGATCCGGTGGTAGTTTTTAGAATTATATAGACGCGTCACAAGAATCTTTGTATAGATCCATGTGAATAAATAGATTTTGAGTTTGAGTTTTGAGTAAACATAAAAGAAAGTCGGATTTGTTACAATATTTATAACTTGAGATCTGTTGGAACAATTGTCATGGTTTTGTCTGGATTTGTTTGCACCAAATAACAGAATACATCTTAAAAACAATGAAAACTCGACAGATACATAATTATTAAATATGTTCGTCGAGTTAAATATAAGAAAGTCGTGTAGGTTAAACCGACTAGGCTGAAACTAGATAAATAGCCCATCTTCCTTAGAACACATTGCATTTTATTCTGTACAACAGCGAGGAAACAAGGAAAAATAACATTTTTTTCGACACAAACTGAACAAACGAAGTCCGCCGGAACAGCTAGTTTTTACATATGTCTTCGAAAAGTACCTCTCATACTGATCGAACTTCACTTATAAGTTCGTTTGATCATGTGAAATTTTCAAGTGAATCTTCTCTAGATAACAACTAATACTACGAAGAAAAAATCAACCACATTCATTCATTCACCACGTAATGCGATGACTAATGCCCGGTTCCTATAATCAATGAATTGTAATCCGTCAGCTAAACCATTCGTAGTTTGTTCAAAAGTAACGGAGCGTTACCAATATTTTCAAAAAATGTTTAGAATCAATAGTCGGAAACGAGCAACCGTTGTTAGTAATTTTACTAATGCCCGGTTTCTATAATCAACGGATCGTAATCCGTCAGCTAAACCATTCGTAGTTTGTTCAAAAGTAACGGAGCGTTACCAATATTTTCAAAAAATGTTTAGAATCAATAGTCGAAAACGAGCAACCCTTGTTAGTAATTTTACTAAGCGTACAAAATACTACCATCCGTAATCAAAACGACTCGTTTTTTGAATATAGGAACCGGGCATAAGAGAAATAGGGATTTAGTTTTTTAAATAACAAGATATATGATAGCAAACCATCTCTCTATATGAATATTAAGCAACTGTCACCTGTAGGCATTGTAGATGTTACCGGTGCGTTTCTACCCTATTACAGGGAAATTAGTTTTAAAAAAAATATCTTCACGCCCATATTCCCGAAGCAATAGGCAGAGGCACAACCAGGGCACTCCCGACTAGCCGAAGACACTAAGTCCTACAATGCGATAGGTGGCAAGCCTATCGCCAACCGGGTACATATCCAATCCCGAGCAACATTTTTTTTTTAAATTTGGAAAAACCAAATTTTCTTTTTCTTGCCCGACCCGGGAGTCGAACCCGGAACCCAATGCAGTCAAGTCCAACACCTGAACCGCTAGACCACAGAGGCGACAATACATGAAAGGTAAGCAACCGTTGCCTGTAGATACTGTAGATGATACCGGTGTGTTGCTAATATGTTACCGAGAACATAGACTTCATGTGCAAGTCTACTAAACACTTCAACTTCAAATCTGGAAAATGACAATGGCGAACCCTGAATTTATAATGATAAGGTGTGGTATCATTTAAAGAAGTTCTGCAAAGTATTTTGTCACCTAGTAATGCCTAAATTCTATAAACTAAATTACAATAGCAATAGGTGATGAGTTATCACATCCCGGCAATGAAAGTTTAAATATCTGTGGAGACTGTACTCTTAGATTTTATTGTCGATAAAATGAAAGAGTAATAAAAATAAAAACTTCAAAAACTTTTACAGAGATATAATGTCTGGACTCGACTACACATCTTATACTGCACTTTTCTTTCAGGCTATCGAACTATCGTTTTTAACTTTTTAATAACGCAAAAGCTTTTCTTATTTCACAATAGTTTTTTTCTTTTCTTTCTTAAAAATTTGGCCTTCATGTTAGTATTTTGCCATTAGTCAAGTAGAAATTTGCATCAAATTTTATATCAATTTTAATAAATTATGATTAGTCATCAGTCACAAGTCGTCAGTAAGTCATGTCAGGGTCTTGGGTAAAGCGGTGGCCTCATTACTCAAGCTCGTCTAGTGAGATTTGGCGAAAACGAGGAAATACATGATACGCTAATTTCTTTGTGATTATTTCATTTGTGCACTTTCACTGAACAAAATTGTACAAAATGCAACCAAAATTAATTAATTTCACTTAATATAAACACGAAAATCAATAATTATGAAAAAACTTCGACCATCTTTTCTCTCGATGGCTTCAAAACCCTCTTATATACGAAAAGGATAAGATACCGAAAATAATATTCCAATGTTATTTATATCCAATCCCGGCAAAGTTGTTTTCTATAGCTAAAAAAATCATAGCAGACACTGTGCTACAATTTTCCCAGGTTCCACCTTCTCACCTATTCCTGCAGCCATAATGACGGTGTATGTCACTGTCATATTTCTGGCCAGAGGGTAGAATAGTCTTGCACCTTAAGCACAATAACCTGATCACATTACAGTGACGCACCTTTACTATCTTTGGTGTTTATAGGCTATAGTTACCTCTTACCATCACAATAGCTAAGACGCTCACTTATAACAAAAAAACCTTGCTTATAGAGCATTCGGACTGAAATGCTGACATTTTAGTCACATGTTACTGGCACAGTGTGTGTAATATTAGGCTTCTTACACACAAGCTACTTGCAACAGCTTTCTTGTTGTCTTTTAAAGTTAATAATTTTAAATATCACCCAACAAAACCTATAAAACTATAGGTAAACACCATCCCGATCACGTCAGCTTTTAAACGAAAATCTGTATTGACGTCGGCCCACACAATCCCACATACCTCTCATATTTAAATTTGTTTTTTTTTTATGATTTGAATAGTAATAATCGTAAACAACAACAGTCTGTAGTAAATCGAAAATGTGAAAATTACAAGGTTCTTTCTTTCGTGCTGTCCTAAATACTTAATAACTTTCTAAAGCCACATTTCAAAAAATATTACGTTTGCAAGATATAATGTTAAGCCAACCTAAACAGGTGGATCGATTTCGATGTGATTTCTTTGTTTGAAAGCTGACGTGATTGAGATAGTTCTTAATCACATTACGGATAGTTTTTATTGGAAGTTAATGAAAATATATGAATATGAATTTTAAATGGCGTTACTTGCTTAAAATTAACACCGACGCTTTTTACCTGCCATAAGTAGTTCGTATGCGACAACCCTTATGATATTTTGTTACAAAGATACATTGAATACATGAAGGGTGGGAGCACCCTTATGTAAATTTCAGGCGCCCTTTCATCAAGGGATGAAGACATGTTTTACATAATTTAATTGAGCAATTTGAAGGTTTTTGTGATGTGTAATTAATGGTGTATTATGTTTTTATAGCATTAGGACGAGGCAACCCCATCGCAACTTAATTAAATAATCTAGTTTATTTAGGGACTACATATCCCTTGTACAGGCTTTTTTGAATTGAAAGGAAGAGAGGAAAAGGAGAGTGTGGTCTAGCGGTCCGACGTAGGACTTTATTTCTTGAAGTCCCGGGTTTGATCCCCGTGTCAGACAATATAAAAAACTAGAAAATGTATATTTTCAATTTTCTAATAAAAACGGTAATAACAAAAAGACACTTGGTTTTTCCAATTTTGTTATAAAAAAACGTTGCCCGGGATTGGATATGTGCCCGGTTGGCGATAGGCTCGCCACCTATCACATCGTGGGACTTAGTGTCTTCGACTAGTAGTGGGTACTCTGGTTGTGTCTGTGCGTGCAAATACTTTTTTTTTGAGAGGAAAACAAACAGACGGATAATCTGAAAGTAAGATAGACGGTATTGGTGCGTGACTTATAGGTTAGTTTGTGGCTGGGATATTATGCCTGTGGCATAGTTCAGTTTACCAGCTATACTCCCCTTGTTGGTCCTCCTTTGCAGAATAGACCAGTTTCTATGCCAGGCAGCTCGTAAAAGGCGAGCATAGGCTTGCCGCCACTAACACTGTGACATCTGACTAGGTGGTAGAGTCTCGCAGCGACTTGCTCGGATTGGTACCATTGCCTTACCTATTCGTGCCGCCATAATGCCTGCGCTTGTCGTTGACGTGTTCCATTTCGAAGGGTAAGGTAGCCGGTAAACTTACTATTGCTCAAGGCCTAACATCCTGGCTTCAGGTTGGCAACGCACCGTTACCGTCTTTGGTGTCTCTAGGTGTCGGAAATTTCTTACCATCAGGACATCCTTCTGCTTGATTGCCTTCCAATATCATAAAAAAAATACTATCTTCGAAGCCGGAACATGAATGCGGCTTTGATAGTGGCACGGATAAAACATATATAAGGCAATGGTATGAGACACGATGAGCTATCACTAAACTCTTTCATCTAGTCATAGTCACGGTGCTAGTTACAAAAACGACACTCCCCATATGCAATATGCGTCACAGATATCCTAAAGTTATATATTTTATGAAACCTACATATATAGTGTAGCTGAAAAACCATATCGAATGCATCACCTTCAAGCAACAAAAATCGTATCGAAATCGGTTGTCGGTCGCCATCCGTTCAAAGTAATGATGCCACAGACAGACACAGATAAGTCTGTGTTCTTACTAGTATTTTGGCGAGTTTTTGTCAAGCCAAACGCAGGTTATTGATATGAAAATAATATTTTTGCATAAATGATAGTACTTTCATACTGATAATTATAGCAATTCGTGCAAAATTATTCCCACTAATTAAATCTATATTTGAGTGTGCGCGAATAATATAGTAAGTTTGAATTGGTGATATACCTGTGTGAAACTAAGGTATTTTTGAAGTGAAAACTTCTTTAGCGGCGTTGCGGACTTTTTTTGGAATGGGTAAAATCGTCTAATCTCGCGTCGGACACGTGACCTGATCGAAAATTAAAAAGACGGTTGAAAAGACGCTTGCGCGAATGTTCGTGTTGTCATGTTTGTGTACGAAATCGCAATAAATGAATATTGTATTCTACCACATAAATGATAGTACTTTTATACTGATAATTAAATCAATTCGTGCAAAATTATTCCCTAACCATTCCAAAATATCAAAAATGCACAACGTTAATATTCAAGCTTTCACTTAAGCCGGCACTCCCGGAGTGCAACCCTTTTTTTTATTTGAAAGATCCTGTTACGGAGGAGCTTGCCACAAAGGTCTGAAGATGGGACCACATGGAAGTCGTGGAAAATACTCAATTTTTGTAAAGAACTATTAAAATTGAATCTAGTTTTTGCAGCTTTATGGCGCACAAATTATTTCGTCGATACAAAATATCAAAAGCACGGACTATCTGAAGTATACCTATGTATGAATACCGAACTTCATTTTCAATGTCGGGTATTGTTAGCGGAGCGCCGGAAGTACCGACATGTGTCACATTCTTTCCTGCTTTTGCACCGGTGAACTATTGTTCTGCTCATATGGAATATATCCCTTTGTAAGAACGTTTAGAGAAAGGAATTTCATTAGTATCGGGATGTTACAACCCCACCGCCCTCATTTAGTAATTAAGATACAAAAATATATATATGTACATGTTTGTATGAAAAGGGTAAAGAACGTGAAGGAAGGCTGACAGATTTGTCAGGATCGTGAGGTCTGGCACTCGATACTCTCTGCCTACCCTGTACCTAACTAGTTGCATAGCATTCTACCGCCAGTAGTCTTGTTGGTAATGTTGAGGTCTTCCAATAAAACAAATCTTGCTTATATCTTCAAATATATTTACTGATTCAAAATTGTACAACGACTGTGGCCATACTGCCACAACGAAACTATTTATAAAGTTTTTTAGTCGACATCAATACTTCTTTTAGCGGTCAACATGACATTCAAGCGGATATTCCTATAATTAAATTAACAATATCAGTACCGGCGACTACTTTATGACAAAAACAAATGGTTTAAATAATAGCTAAAATAAATACTTGATTAATAAATACAATTCGATGTACAACTAAGATAACATGATATAATTTAATATAATAAGTAATACACTCGATACATTCATGATTGCCAACATGATATAATTTAGTATAATAAGACAGATAATACACTGGATACATTCATGATTGCCAACAGTAATAATCCTTTTTAATATCCTCGCATCTTACAATCCTCCAGACAGAGAGATAAATATTTTATCCGCCACCATGGACTAGGACCAACAGAGGGAAATGTTTATGTGAAAATTAGTGAATTTTTGCCTTGGACCATCCTTTCAATTTCAAAAATAATATGGACAAGTGCATTGTTAAGTGTGCAAGAAAAATAAGTAACCAAATTACGTAGGTACTGAAGATACATTTAAAACATTTTGCATTTTAACCGTAAGTAGGTTGCCGGTCCGAATTACGATTGCGGTCCGAATAAGGACCGCGGTCCGCCATTTGGTAAACCCTGGCCTAGCTTTTAAATGGCTTTGGAATATTTAGGTGACAACAGATCAAAGTCGGCTTTTTACAGTATTATCATAATATTAATATGTGAACCAAATACTTTGGACCCGTTTTTACTGTGATTGCGCTAAGTGCAGAACGCCAATATTTTTCAATAATAATGCTTATAAAGTGCATTAAATACAATAAAAAAACATTACACATAGTACCATGCATTTGACACACAACAAATGTACTGACGATGACGATAAAAGATCACAGATGGCGCACAAACTATATTCATAATGTTTGGAAACAAAGTAGTTCATCTTGATAAATGTAGATGGCATATTTACTCGTATCAAAAAGATGATTAACAACCTTAACAATGTCTGAAAATTAAATATAATTTATTTCATTAATATAGAATCAACTATGGTTGAATTTTAACCAATGGACGACCACTATTTTCTGTAAAAGAAGTGTTTGGCTGCTTCTTTGCTCAAAGAATTGTATAGTAAAATAATGAACATTAAATACATTTTTCTCCGTACGCCATCTGACGGTAGCGAAAAGGCATAGCTGTATCAGTATAAGGAGTAGGTACTTTGCAAAGTAAGGGTTCTTACTCGTAAAAAGTGAATAAATTTCACTTTTATTTCTTAGTTGGAAGGCAATATACTACTACATATTTGACCGACTCGTTGGCCGAGTGGCTAGTGTACACGCATAACTACACCGATCATCAGCAAGGCTCGGGTTTGATTGCCGACGGGGGGCAGGCATTTGTGTGATGAATATTTAGATGTCTGCATTTCCGGGTCTGGGTGTTTATTAAATTTATTCTAGCGTCTATTTATTTATTCAGGTATCTATTTAAGTATTTGTATGTATTAATATCGTTGACTAACACCCATAACACTAGCATCTAATTTGCTTATTTTGGGGTTAGATTCAATTCGTGTGACTGGACGACGAAGCAATATTTATTTATATTTATTTACATGGTTAAAGAAAGTTACGTAGCAATTTTTTCTGATTTTTACTTATTGTAACCGCCTTAGCAATCGTGCTCGCTGTAGTTTTGTTTCGTGATTTACGGTAGCCGCTATAATTGCATATTTGGCGTAAGATGTGTACAGTGGACTTGCGATATACTAATATTTTCCAAAAAAAATGTTTCATATTTACACATGCTTCCCTGTTCGAACTTATGACGTGGCTAAATGAAAGTTCCAGAAACATCAATTCCTTAATTTGTGGCATTGGGCAACTATAATTCTTGTTTTGCTTATAAACTAATACTAGTTAAGGTTACCTATACTTATTTAGCTATAGTTTAGCTATACACCCTTGTTTGGCTAAACACTGTTTAAAATCGATATCCAACCAATAACATGCTAAGCAGATGACGTGTCAATATTTTATAGGTTAGGTTGAGATTGTTAAGTAAAACGCGTGTTTAACGTGAGGTTACATTTTTTGTGGAAAGACAGTATGTGTTTACAGACACACGTACTGGGAATTTTATTTATCTGCTACTCAATTGAAATCTGACTCATAATATTTCAAAATAGCGACAAAAAAAAATGGTGTTTGGGGTAGTACTCTTCATCTTCGCTTTCCTCGTCTTGGCGGGGCACTCCCATGTCACAACATAAATGAAAAAGAAAATATATATTGATGTCAAGAAATAAACAGTGTCTACGTTAAAATATGCACTGAAATTTAAATCAATTGTTATTTAGCGGTAGCTGCCATTGAGCTACATTCTTAGAGCCATTACTATGAGATGTTATAGATTACGTTTGGAAATTCGCATCTGTAGTCTAATGGTCCTGCGTCGGTCTCGACTTCTTGATGTCCCGGGTTCGATACCCGGGCCGGGAAAAAAAAATAGAAAATGCATATTACAATTTTTTAATAAAATTAAGGTTGCACGGGATTGGATATGTGCGCGGCTAGCGATTACCTTGCCACCGTCATGTCGTGGGTGCTTGGGTTGTGCCTCTGCCTATCTTCGGGGTTATGGGCGTGAAGATGCTTATTTACTTTACTTCTACTTACGTTCGGAAACTAACATACGAAACGCTAAGTTTCTGGAATTCAGTCCTTTTAGTTGACACTAGAGGAGCTGTTGTAGTTGTAACATGAAATTTAGTTCCCTCGCTTACCATTAGAGGCGCTGGTCAAGTTTCCTTTTATGTAAACTAAGGATCAGCAAGCGAAGATTTTAGCGCCGTAAACTCATGGTAAGGGCTCAGTAGGTAATTGATTTTACGATAATCAATTCACTTTGAAAGTTATGTAATTGAATTTCATCAGTATTGAAAGTTATACCTTCGTGCTTAAAAGTTGAATTAGTTTTGAGATTCAAGTTTTTATACGTATTTAACAAGAATAAACTTTACCTGCCGCTTCGTCGTCGTATCAAAGTAATATATTATATTTTTTTATTACATTGGAAGGCAAACAAGCAGACGGATTTCTTGATGGTAAGAAATTCCCGCCGCCTAGAGCCACCAAAGGTGGTAATGGTGCGTTGCCAACTAGAGACCGGGATGTTAGGCCTCGAGAAAGATTATTTTTTAAATTAAGACAAATCCTTATAAGATTGAAATAAAATGTAGCCTGTTTTGATCCCGGATCGTTTACTATCTACTTACTACATTTCATTCAAATCAGTTTAGTGGTTTCATGACTAGAAAGCGTAACAGACAGACTTTTGCATTTATGATATCAGTATGGATATGGTTAGTTCGCCCTGCTGATTTGGATCCTCTTTGTAGGATAATACATGTCGTCCTAGCAGCTGGAGGAGGTGATCTAGCTAATGGATCATACCAAATAGACAACTGGTGGTAGGATGATGTGCCACTAATTCGGTGCAGCAACTAGCCCGCCTCTTGTCTAGCAACTTGTCGCTACCTTGTCTCCTGCTACCATACGTCAGTATCATTTTATTTGAACAAACACATGACGAATACTACGTTATTGTAATGGGAATAAGTTATGCGGTGACTGACATACATACACTAACAAACATTACAACTTTCATCACCACATCACCAACATCAACAAGTGATCACTTATAGACGCCTACTCTCATATTAACAAGCATAGTATAGACGCTAACCTTCTTTTGACCAACATGAAGCGAATATTCCAATTAAATAACATCTGTGGTCTAGCGGTTCAGTTGTTGGACTTGACTGCTTCAGTCCCGGGTTCGAATCCCGGGTCGGGCAACAAAAAAAAAATTAGATTTTTCTAATTTTCTAATAAAAAAAAAACGTTGCTCGGGATTGGAAATGTGCCCGTTTGGCGATAGTCTTGTCACCTATCACATTGTGGGACTTAGTGCCTTCGACTGGTCGTGGGTGCCCTGGTTGTGCCTCTGCCTACCTTTTCGGGGATATGGGCGTGAAGATACTTTTTTTTAACTAGCCCGGGATCCACCACCTTGCCTATTCGTGTCATAGTCAGTGTGTGGAATGTGTTTCGGTTCAAAAAGAAAGTTTGACAGTGGCAGTAATTTTGTTGCGCAGCCACTAAACTAATTTTGTTATCGCTGTCTTCTTTCAACGATAGTAATAGAAAGTTTTTCCCGTTATAGTCCGGGCTCCTTTGCCGAATAGTCTGCCTTCCTGCCGCGAAGCTCTTAAAAGGTGAGCATAAGTTTACGGTCACTAACACCATGACATCTGACTAGGTAGTAGAGTTTCACAACGAGTCGCCCGGATTGGTACCACTACCTTACCTATTCTTGCCGCCATAATGTCATGGCGTGTTCCGGTTTGGAGGGTTAGGTAGCCGGTAAACTTGCTTTTGCTCGAGGTCTAACATCCTGGCTTCAGAATGGCACACCATTACAGCCTTTGGTATCTAGGCGGCGTGAATTTCTCACGATCAGGAAATCTGTTTGTTTGCCTAGAATATCATAAAAAAAGAGACAAAACAGACTTAGTGCTGGCAGATTGGTTTGTACGTGACATTGCTACTGACATTTAATCTATTCCTCCGAAAACGTTGATTAAAACGTCACGAGTAACTAATCTATTGTCTAAAATGTTCCATCTTTTTCTTTTTCTTTCATTGGATATAGCATACACTTAAATAAGGTGATTGGCTCAGCAAAATTACCAATCTTTGTATATATAAATCAATGCCACTTTTCGTTGTAATTTTTCAACTCATTAACGGGTTACCTATCCAAACCAAATGTTTAGGCTTTGTTCGGACTATTTAGTAGATGATTAATGTGAAGTGTAAGGTTAGGTTTGTAAATCGAAATTTAAACCATAGAAATATTATAATTTAAAATATTCTTTAGTCACGACGTCCGTTTTTATTTCGGTAAACAGTATTTGTTATGACTAAACTAGCAACCCGATCAGCGGAAGGGATGACTAGAGTGGGGGTAATCGTGAGCTAGGAGTAGACTGGTTGGAAGTGGGGGCTTTCTGTTGGGAGTCGCCGAAATAGACGGACGTTCTACTGTAATAAATTGTGGACGAAAATGTAATATACCTTATGTACGAATTATTATGTTTTATGAAAAATATACATGAATTGTGACTGTTGGATTTGATTTACTCCCTGGATTGAAATTACTCTTACAGAAGTTTGCATAAAATCGGTCAAACGGTTCTTCATTTATCACATTTTTTGTAGCAAATGAATTCAATAAATAGCGGATCATTTTGTATATGAGTATTTTTCAGTCAAATTAAAACTTTTTTGCTGTCATATTGAAACTTTTTTCAATTGTTTTTCGTTTAATTGTTTTGCTGTATTATGTCATTGATGCGGTCATATATTGGATACATACAAAATACATATAAGATACATATAAAATGTATATATTTTTTTAATAAATTTGAACCTAATTGAAGTAATAAAATTATGGTTGCCAGGGAGTTTGTTTCGCCGTTTCTTCTCCCGACCTAGCCAAGGTTTGGGAACGGTGGTAGTGTACGGTAGATAGGACTAAAAATTAATCTACCTTTAAATTAATGTTTAATAAATTATGAAACTTATATTCGTAAATAAATAAAATGTTTATAAAAAATGTAAATGAGTGCTGCGATTTAAATGTAGGTACATTTTTTTATAGAAATATGCAACTTCATAAAATTTAACTAAATATTTGAACACCACAATGTGGTAGAATATGTTGTATTCTTAAATATCTTTATAACAACTTTTAACACACATATTCCGCTTATAAATAATTTTCATTCATTCATTTCATTTCATTCATTCATTCATTTCATTTCATTCATTCATTCATTTGGTCAAATACATTTCAAAGAACGTATCGCGCCGCTAATATTTAATAAATGTTCTTCAATTTAAAAATCAATCATTAAAACTTTTAAACGGTAGCTGACATCGAGAAACAGTCTGGATAATTGTTTTTAACGATAATTAATTCACTTTTAAAGTGAAGTAATTGAATTTCGTCATTATTGGAAACTGTTCGTGCTGAAGCAGTCTGAGAAGTTAATTTGTTATTTTTTGCTTCAATTTTTAGTAGTTATACATTTATTTACTGCAGGGTTTAAAATCTGTTATCTTTTGAAGGAATTTGGGTATGGGAGAAAAGAGATTGCGCCAAATCTCGTGATATCCTATAATAAAAAAAAATGGGGGAAGATGAGTCGTTAAATAACTAAAATATCTCCTGTATTAAATGGACACCATTTAATTAAAAATCAAAGAAATACTTCTAAATGTTCATCACACAAATGCCTGCCCCTGTCGGGAATCGAACCCGAGCCTTGAGGTTGGTCAGTGGTAGTTAGGCGTGTGCGCTAGCCACTCGACCAACAAGGTGGTCAATAAAAAATATTAGATAAAAAAGGGTTTTGGTTTTACACAGCTACAGTGTAGAGTTACTTGAGTCTTTGCAGAATAGACCATCTGCCTTCCTGCCAGACAGCTCGTAAAAGGCGAGCATAGGCTCACCGTCACTAACACCGTGACACTCTACTAGGTGGTAAAGTTTCGCAACGACTCACCCGGATTGGTACCACCGCCTTACCTATTCCTGCCGCCATAATGTATTACGGTTTGTAGGGTAAGGTAGCCGGTAAACTTGCTTTTGCTCTAGGCTTAAGATCCTGGCCTCAGGTTGGCAACGCACCATTACCACATTTGGTTTTACGGCGTGAATTTCTTACCATCAGGAAATTCGTTTGCTTGTTTGCCTTTCATTATCATAAAAAAGACTTTCTCATAAATCTAACACCAGGGTGTGAGAAACCCGAGGATTGCTGACGATAGAAATATGTAGGGTTTATTAAATACGTCTACGAAGCAGTTTAATCGTGAATGTTACATCCACATCCATCCCGTGAAAAACACGCATTCATCACAAAACGCTCCCTTTGTAATAAATCAGTGGGTGTGAGAAACCCGGGACTTGCAGGCGATAAAAACGAAGCTTTGGTAATTTTATCTCACGCTTGTGGGACATTTCAGTAATCTATATATATATATGTATAAATCAATTGCTGTTCGTTAGTCTCGCTAAAACTCGGGAACGGCTGGCACGATTTGGCTCGTTTTGGTTTTGAATTATTTGTAGAAGTCCAGGTAAGGTTTAAAAGGTAAGAAATAAGGAAAAAACTGCGAGGAAACTAGAAAAACCAACATATAAAATTTTCCTATACAAACGGAGCGGGTGGAACGAAGTTCGCCGGGACAGCTAGTGCTACTATAAATAACTATACTATCATTATCATTACTCCGTGACTACGAGATTTTACTGGGGGTTATATGAATAACACCTAGACTACATTTTCTTAGTAGGGTAATCTAAAAAATTATCTTCATGCTCGTATTCCTTTTGGTCTATGCAGAGTTTTCATAATCTTTGCACTTTACTTAAAGCACATCAAAAAGAGAAATGTTTATTTCACAAAGTACCATTTTGTACGTTTGTAATTTTACAATGGCTTTTGCGGTCTAACGGTCTGGTGTTGGACTTGGCTTTATGAGGTCTCGGGTTCAATCCCGGGTCGGGCAACCATAAGAAAATGTGTTTTTTTAGTTTTTTAATAAAAACGACGCTGCCCGAGATTTGTGTATGTACGATAACGGTCCATCCACCTATCACATTGTAGGACTTAGTGTCTTCGACTAAACAAAGGTCCAACTCTTTAGGGATATGGGCGTGAAGATACTTACTTCACTCTATTTTTTTAGACCTTTCGTAGTTATCGCCTTTGTGCGATAAGACACACACACGAAAATTGTAAAGTTGCTGTCTTAAATAAATTTCTGTATTTCTAAATACAGAGTAAGTAATAGTAAAAGTACAAGAAAAAAAATTTTATGATATTGAATCAAATAAGCAGACGGACTTTCCGACGGTGAGAAATTCACGCCGCCTAGAGACATCAAAGGTGGTAATGGTGCGTTGCCAACCTGAGGCATAAATGCTAGACCACGAGCAAAAGTAAGTTTACCGGCTACCTAACCCTCTGTACCGAAACACGTCACCGACAAGCGCTGAAATTATGGCGGCAGTAATAGGCAAGGCAGGGGTACCAATCCAGGCGAGTCGCTGCGAAACTCTACCACCTAGTAGGATGTCACGGTGTTAATGACGGTAAGCCTATGCTCGCCTTTTACGAGCTGCCTGGTAGAAAGGCAGATGGTCTATTCTACAAAGGAGCCCGGACCAACACGGGGATTATATAAGTAATAGTAATATAATAAAAAAATTGTGTGTGTACTTATGTACACGCGTTAGAAGTTATACTTCTTCGGCGTAATAAGATAAAAATCTTTTTAAAAATTTTATCTTTTGCCTTATTTTACATTTGTAAGCAAAATGACACTAACCATAGAAAAAAGGTATTTAATACATTAAAAGTTTTATTATAATGCATTATTTAATTAAATAAAGTTTATTTAATATTTAATAAAAAACTAAAATGTTATCTATAGCTAAGTTAATCATGTCGGTTTTTCGTGACGGTGTGCGCGCACATCGTAAAAATTTACCTTCATCATTTTTTCCTAACGCGCCAAAAGAAGTATAACTTCAAAAATACTATCATTTACTCCGTATTTGGAAATACAGAAATGTAATTTTCAGAACAGCAACTTTATGTAAAATTTCTGTTTTCAGTGATAGGAGTGTCATTATGAGTAATATTATGACACATCATGACCCATTTCATTAGCCAGCCGTCAACATAAACGTATTCAGGTTAATGAAGCTATTGAATTACCCATATTTAAACATGAAATTCGCGTTTAAAAGACATAAAAGTCTACTATGTAGTGTAATAAAGGTTGGCGCACATATTTTAAAATCGCCTCCGTGGTCTAGCGGTTCAGGTGTTGGACTTGACTGCATGAGGTCCCGGGTTCGAATCCCGGGTCGGGCTACAAAAAGAAAGTTTGTTTTCCAATTAAAAAAAATGTTGCTCGGTATTTATGTGCTCGGTTGGCGATAGGTTTGCCACTTATCACAATGTGGGACTAAGTGTCCGGCTAGTCGTGGGTGCCCTGGTTGTGCCTCTGCCTACCGCTTCGGGTATATGGACGTGAAGATACTTTACTTAAAAGTCTACTATGTCGTGTAGTAAAGGTTGCGGCACACATTTTAAAATATTTTCCGTCTGTAGAATAGATTAAACTTTCACTCTAGCAGCTTATAAGACATGGATGTAACATTAGCACTCTGTGCCTACCCTAGGGACTAAGCGTTAAGATACGTAGGCAACGTTAGCAATTATCTGCAATTTCCCGCCTCGTTGGTCGAGTGGCTAGCGTACTCGCCTAACTGCATCGACGAGGGTTCGATTCCCGACGGGGGCAGGCATTTGTGTGATGAACATTTAGATGTCTGCATTTCCGGGTCTGGGTGTTTATTAAATGTATTCTGATATTTATTTAAGTATTTCTATGTAATAGTATCGTTGACTAACACCCATAACACAAGCATATAATTTGCTTACTTTGGGGTTAGATTCAATTTGTGTGACTTGTCCAGGGATATTTATTTATTTATTTGCTAGTAGTTAGAATGCTGTGCAGCAACTTATGTTCTTATTCGGTGGAAAGACTTGCACGTCAGTTTTAAGACTTCGACCTCAGGACAGTGATGCGCCTATACTGTCTTCGGTGTATAGTGGTCAAGGTTGCCACTTACCATGAGGAGAGGCTTGTGCTTGTTGGCTCTCTTATGAAATAAAAATGTTTCGAAAAATTATGAATGTCAGATGGTCTATTTTATACAGAATCCATGTCAATATGGAAAAAGCTGGGCAAAGTTCATTTGTTCGACCACTTGGCAATAAATAAATGACAATTTTTCGAAAAACCAATAAATGTTTCATTTTTTGAAACGAAAAGGGGCTTCAATATCATTTTTGAAAGCCTTTTCTGAATTTAGGTAATAGAAGTCGTATATAATTACAAAAGAATCTTTTTTTGTCTTAAATACGTAAGAATAAAGAGAAAGGAAAGATAACTATAGACGTAATTTTATCCTTTCAGAGTCTCCTGTTACAGCTATAGGTTGGTAGCATTTCCGGTTGTTGCGGATGTTTCTTGATTGTTAACATCCGTTTTCTAGTTTCTGTATCCATGTACTGTACTTATTGTATGACAGCTATTTGCTATTTATTAAAATGTCATTTCATTTAGATACTGCCTATATTCGTATATTTTTACAAGCTTTTAATTACCTGACGATGTATGTATGTTTGTTTAGTTGAAATCTCGTAAGTTGAATTTGATCTCAATTTCCCCGTGTTGGTCCGGTCTCCTTCGCAGGATAGACCATCCGCCTTCTTGTCAGGCAGCTCGTAAAAGGCGAGCATAGGTTTACCGTCTCTAACACCGTGACACCTAACAAGGCGGTAGAGTTGCAGCGATTCTCCTGGATTAGTCCCACCACCCACCAGTGTTCCGGTTCGGAGGGTAAGGTACCGGTGAAGTTACTTTTACTCAGGGCCTAACACCCCGGCCTTAGATTGGCAACGCACCATTACCAGCGCCAGCTTTTATTATTTTTTTTGGCTGGAAGAGGGGAGAAACGAGATTATGTGTGCCTTCTATTCTATGAAAAAAATGCAATTGCCCTTAAAACAAAAAAAAATATGTTGGTAACTTAGCTAACCAGCAGACAGATTTCCTAATGACCAAAATCCTACAAAAAAAAATGCCAGCTTTTATTCACATTTTTGGCTGGAAGAGGAGAAATACGAGATTATGTGTACCTTCTAAAAAAACCGCAATTGCCTGCAAAACAAGGAAACAATAATTATGTTGATACCTTAATTCCTTCATTAGTCCGTCTTTTGTTCAATTTGTCCGAATTTTAACAGGCGTAGAAATGACCTCTGAAACAGGATCCGTTTGCGGTCGTGTCCTTTGGGGGACGGTTCATTAAAATTCTTTCCATTACTCGGGAAATGGTTAAGGGTTCTGGAATTATGAAATAAATGTAACGTTACGAATACCTCTGGTCTAGCGGTTCAATTGTTGGATTTGACTGCATGAGGTCCCGGGTTCGAATCCCGGGTCGGACAACAAAAAGAAATTTGGGTTTTTCCAATTTTATAATAAAAATAAATGTTGCTCGGGATTGGATATGTACCCGGTTGGCGATAGGCTTGCCACCTATCACATTATGGGACTCAGTGTCTTCGGCTAGTCGTGGGTACCCTGGTTGTGCCTCTGCCTACCTCTTCGGGGATATGGGCGTGAAGATACTTTTTTTATTTAAAAAGTAAATTTCTTTCTAAGATGAGAGAGTGGGCTAATTTATCTTAATTTTAATACGTGATGCAAAAACTAGACCATATTTACGAAAATTGCGCTGACGGAGAAGTATGAAATTTGGCACACTTATAGTTTATGAGTAGGAGAAGCACAGAACGCACATTACCCACGCTACCTAAAGATCACAGATGGCGAACTAAAAAGTTTGGAAACAAAGTAGTTGGTCTTGAGAAATGAAGATGGCGTTCTTATTAACAAGATTTTAAAATTTATTATTGTCGAATTTCAACCAATGGGCGATCACTAAACCTAATTTTGTAGAACTTGATTTTCGCAAACATCTTTTTATGTGATTTGATATAGATATATAGATATCGCCTCTGTAGTCTAGCGGTCCATACATTGGACTTAACTTGATGAGGTCCCAGGTTCGATTCGGGTCAGGCAACAAGAACAATTATTGCTGATTAAAATAGACTATCTGTTTTTGCGCCAGGAGGCTCGTAAGAGGAAAGTATATTACATAGTATTTTTATTTTTTAGCACTTGCCCTGTGCTTGGGATAAATTTCTATAAATTTTAAAGAAAGAAAAAATTTCGCCCCAGACAGGATTTGAACCTGTAATCTTTTTATATATATATTATTAATATAATATAAAAAAAAATATACGATGCTAGAAACGAAAGTTATGGCCATTCTAAAATGTGAATTTCATCTGTAATTATGAACTCATTTAATGGGTACTCAGAATTGTGTATCTATAGGACATAACTACCCGCGTTAACGGGTTAGAAAGGAATTAAAAATTTCGCCACGGGACTTGAATCCTCAGTGGCTCAATTGGTTAGATCATTCGTCGGCTTAAGACGAAAGGTTACAGGTTCATATCCTGTCTGGGGCGAAATTTTTTCTTTCTGTAAAATTTATAGTAAATTACATAGGCTACATCACCAACAAGACCACTGCGATCAAGAGTGCTGTGCAGAACCGTGCCCGGATATCGCCCATCTCCCTTGTATACCCTCAAAATAATTGTTTCGGTTCGGAGGATAGGTAGCCGGTAGACTTGAACAATAGGCCTAACATCCCAGCCTCAGGATAGCCATGCACCCGTAACATCTATGGTGTCTTTTTAACTGGTTTTTTATGCTGTCTTTAGAACTTTAATTTATAACATTATTTAACTTACATTAAAAAATATAGGAGTCGAATATAAGACTTCCCCTTTTTAAATCAGTTAAAATCGCCTGTCTCGGGTTCGAATCCCGGGTCGGCCAACAAAAAGAAAATTGGATTTTTTCAATTTTCTAATTTAAAAAAAATGTGAAACGTGCCCGGTTGGCGATAGGCTTGCCACCTATCACATTATGGAACTTAGTATCTTCGGCTAGTCGTGGGTGCCCTGGTTGTGCCTCTGCCTACCTTTTCGGGGATATGGGAGTAAAGATACTTTTTAAAATCCCCTGTGTTGGTCCGGGCTGCTATGCAGAATAGACCATATGTCTTCCTGCATGGCAGCTCGTAAAAGGCGAGCTAAGGTAAGGTACCACCTCTTTAACGATACCTACAGCCATAACGTCAGTGCTTGCCGTTGACGTGTGCCGGAGGATAAGGTAGCAAGTAAACTTCATTTTTGCTTGGGGCTAACAACATGGCCTTAGGTTGGCAACGCACCATTACCACCTTTAATATCTCAGGAAATCTGTCCGCTTATTCGCCTTCCACTTCCAATCCGATTTCAATTCCGATCCGGTGGTAGTTCATAAAAATGTCCACGCGCAGAAATACTACTTGTATGGTTTAAGTGAGTAAAGATTATTCTGATTCTGATTCCAATATCATAAAGATACAATATAATATGTATAAAATCAATAAATTATTAGGAAACCGTCAGGAATGGACATTATTTTTAATCTCTAGTAATGAAATGGAGTTCAAACAGCGGTGCAGCACGAATCGATGAGCCTCACCTGACAAAATGCCCAGTGACACGCGAAACCATGATAATTTTCCGCCATCTTTCTTTATTTTATGGTACAATACTTTGTTAATTAAAAGAGTATTTATCTCCAATTCTATTTTATTGTTCAAGGTAAAATCACGTTTAATAGCTACTGTGATATTACTAACCGATTGCAAAAAAGAGGAGATTCTTAATCCGACTGTATTTTTAGGGTTATGTACCCAAAGGGTAAAAATGGAAACCCTATTTACTAAGCCTTCGCTGTCTCTCTGTTTGTCTGTCCGTCTTCAGGCTGTTTCTCAGTGTTAGCTAGAAAGCTGAAATTTTCACAAATTATGTATTTCCGTTTTCGCTATAACAACAAATACTAAAAAATAAAAAATAAAAATTAAGGGCGGTCCCCATAAAATAAACGTGTTTTTTTCGTTTTTTTTTTTTGCTGAATTTTCAAAACGGTAACAGGTAGACGCTTCAAATGTTCACAAAATATTACAAGTTAATATTCTGTGAAAATTTGAAGCTTTCAAAATAACAAAAATTACCTTTCAAAAGAAATAACTAAATAACAATAAAGTAAATATTAAAGGTTTAATATTTATTTTATTGTTAAGCAACTTTATTGTTTGTTGCTAAGCAACGGCCGCGCGGATAGCGGGGGAGGTAACGTCACGGAGCGAGCCATAGTCGAGCGTCGTCATGTTGCCCGGATGTGTATCGAAAACCTACCTATAAGTTTGCAATTTACTACTTGATGATAGTACGGAACCCTTCATGCGCCAGTCCGACTCGCACTTGGCCGGTTTTTTTATACTTACATGATCACTCAGTCAATAGCCAACCGATTTTTCCGGTCACGCTTGTGTTCGGGGCCCAAAGAAAAACTGATATAAATGTGATAGATCAGTCTTACGATTTCACAAAATTTTGCTTAGATTTGCTTAAAGATTGGATTTGCTCAAATAGTACTGAGAATCAATTTTTATATTTGATTTAAATAAATAAAAAATGAAATAAAAAAATAAAAAAGGTTAAGACATTTTGTGAAAAAAGACATCAATTTTTCCTAGATATTTATTAGGTGTCAAGCGGAACAAAGTTCGAATTTTATTATTTGCTATTAAGCAATCAATAATAAAACAATACTACCCAGACTTGAACTCAAGTTGACAGCCATTAGTTTTTAAGTAAATAAAAATATTGCTCTGGCTTGAAATCAAGTTGACAGCTGTGTACATCGTCGCATCGCTAATATTTAAGTAATAATAAATAATACAAGTTATTATTTATTATATTATTATTACCTACGCCTGAACTCAAGTTGACAGAGCCCGATGAAATTGTGAAAACCTAAAGACATTAGTCATTTTCCAAAAAAAAAAAAACAAAAAAAAATTGTCGCGCTCAGTACAATAACCGTACATAAATGTATAAACAAAAAACTCGCGTATTGTAAGAGGTGATTCTTCTGTACATTGGTACTAAGTATTACGCCTTATTCTGTAGTTTTTTTTTATATTATTGGAAGTCAAACAAGCAGACGGATTTCCTGATGGTAAGAAATTCACGTCGCCTAGAGACACCAAAGGTAGTAATGGTGCGTTGCCAACCTGAGGCCGGGATGTAAGGCCTCGAGAATAAGTCAGTTTACCGGCTACTTTACCCTCCAACCGGAACACGTCAACAGCATGCATTGACGTTATGGCGGCAGGAATAGGTAAGGCGGTGGTACCAATCCGGGCGAGTCGCTGCGAAACTCTACCACCTAGTAAGATGTAACGGTGTTAGTGACGGTGAGCCTTTGCTCGCCTTTTACGAGCTGCCTGGCAGGAAGGCAGATGGTCTATTCTACAAACGAGCCCGGACCAACACGGGGTAACGGGGGTTTTAGCCTTTTGCTCAACTCAACAAAATTTTAGCACCTAATAAAGTTCTGTGATTTTAGTTTGCCTTTGTTGAAGTTTTTCCAATAGTTACCAATATCAATCTCAAGACAGACTTTCATTTATATAAATGAACTTAAGAAAAGCAATTTTTCACTCTTTAGATTGAACATTTATGTTCCTTAAACTCCCAGGGTTCATTAAAACTGCACGGCAGAGTTGGAAAGTTACCCCTTTCAGGCCTTGCTCATTATTTTAATGTCTATTCCAAAATCCACGGTTAATAACCGTCTACAGAGAAAGTTCCGGACTACCAGTGTTTGTAATCTCTCTTTTAATGTCCTTAATTAAAAGAAAGAAAAAGAAGAAGATAACGCATTAAAGCATTCGTACATCAGGATAAGTCTTACTGAATAATTAATTACACTTATTTTTTGTTAGGTTGGAAAGTAAAAAGCGTGCAATTTTTTTATCACTAAATAGTATAAAACAAAGACGCTTCCTCCGTCCCTTTGTATCCTTAAATCTTTAAAACTACACAACGGATTTTGTTGCGATTTTTTTAACAGATAAAGTGATTGAAGAGTTAGTTTTGTATGTATATTTTATAACCGTGCGAAGTAAGTTGGATAATAATATTTAGATTGTGTAATATATTATGAACCAGAAATCTTTTAAGCAGAACTTAAAACTAATAATGTTTCAATTTGTCCCTATCTTTGAAAGGTGTTTGTGTATGCATATGTGTGTTTGAGAGCGTGTGTGTGTGTGTGTGTGTGTGTGTGTGTGTTGAGGGGTGTGGATTATTCTTTTAAAGAATGGAAAATGTATATTAAAAAGCTTAAATGTAATAACTTAGTGTAAAATAAACGACTTCCAATTAAACGTCAAGTCTTCTTAAAAAATATTGAGAATTTGATAAGATTTTACAAGTATTCCATTGTCAGATACTGACTTGACAGCAATGGGACTATCTCAAGAGTAGACTCAAATAATAAAGGTGTGTGTGTGATTCACACACGATAGAAGTGAAACTTCAGTAAATCGACAAAAAATTGAGATGAATATATATTTGTATCTCCTATTTTTTTCATAATTATTGAATTTAGTGTAAATTATGAGTGAAATTAGATAATTTAAGTGGGAATTAGTTCAGTTTTGTTCAGTGAACGTGCACAAATGAAATAATCATGAAGAAATTAGTGTATCTTGAATTTCCTCGCTTCCGCCAAATCTCCCAAAGTGAGCTGATCTAAAGTGACCACCACTTTACTTAAGACCCTGACGTGATTTTGTAAATAGTGACTAATTACTGTATAGGAATAATGAATACGGAAGACATGAGACTAATGACTGTATAGGAAATTATTAAAACGGAAGACGTGGCAGCATGACCTAAAGGTCTTAGCCGGCCCCAGAAAGGAGTAAATTAACTTAAAAAAAATAACTACGGAAGACGTGGCAGCATGGCCTAAAGGTCTTAGCCGGCCCCAGAATGGGGCAAATAAACTTAAAAAAACTAATAATATGCTTCACCGCTACAATGACATAAACAATACCTACTTTAGCTAACTATCTGAATGAAGAATATAAATAGATTGCCAGGAAAGACGAGAACGAACTGTGTAAAAAAAAGTTCGCGGTATAATCAGTGCCAAAGTTTCTTTTTAGGCCAAGGCGAAAATATAGTTCGCATGCCAAACAAGTGAATCGTGCAAACTTTATTGCCAGTAAGCTTTGTATAATGATGTATTTGATATAAACATTAATGTTTTTTCCGCAATAAGAAAACACTTACAACTTTTTTATTTGTTTATCAAATCGATCTTGTTTTTAGTCGAGAATATTTAGGGTCTTGGTAACAAGGTCTAGGTTGAGGTGAAGTTTTTATTTATATAGAATCTTAGAGTTATAGCTTTTTTCATAATTGAAATTTTTATCAAAGTATATTTAAAAAAAACATGGCTTGCCTCACCGGAAGTTTTTTTGTGGTATTGGAAGGTAAAGAAGCAGACGGATTTCTTGATGGTAAGAAATTAGTAACTAGAGACACCAAAGGTGGTAGTGGTGCGTTGCCAACATGAGACCAGGATGCTTATCCTCAAGCAAAAGTAAATTTACCGGCTACCTTATACTCCGAACTCGTCAATGGCAAGCACTGACGTTGTAGCGGCAGGAATAGGCAAAGAAGGGGTACCAATCCAGGCAAGTCACTCCGAAACTCTACCACCTCAGTCAGAGGTCACGATGTTAGTGACGGTCAGTTCGTGCCAGCAGAACTGAGAACTTGAATATTAACATTGAGCAATTTTGATATTTTTGTACTATTGGATACTTAGAAAATAATTTTGTACGAAAGAAAAAACGTTCTTCTTTAGTTCCGTGTTGGTCAGGGACCACTGAGTAAAATAGACTATTTGCATCTCTACCAGGCAGCTCGTAATAGGCGAACGCTGGTAAAAATAAAGGTCATCATTAACAGGACCGTTGGTGATAGAGTTCTGTGCAGCAACAGGCCCGAGATCCACCACCCTACCTATTCCTGCTGACATAATGGCCCATGTTATGTACCGGGCGGAAGTTATGGTAGCCGGTAGACTTGCACAATAAGCCTAACATCTCAGCCACAAAGCGGTGACACACCTGTAATGTCAATGGTTTCTATAGGCTACAGTTATCTCTTACCATCAGGGGAGCCGTGGCTTGTTCGTTGACTACTCACATAAAAAAAACAAAAAAATTGAAACGACAACATACAGTGGTTTTACGAGTACTCATCCTCCTTGTGAGTTACTTCAAATTGGAAATTGGAATCGAATGTCATTTTAGATACTCTTAAAAACAGTACTAACGGATTGTTAACATACACCCATATCTTCACGCCAAGTCCCTTACGGGGTAGGCAGAGAGTATCACGTGCCAGACCTCATGATCCTGACAAACCTGTCTGGCTTCCTTCACATTCATTACCCTTTTCATACAAATACGCCGGCTTCGGAGACTCTTGACACCACTCTCGGATAATATCTGAGTGATCTGATCTTGGAATGTAAACCTAGGTTTCCCAGGGTACCTACATCCATCCACATTAATAATAAAAAAATAATAATTTTATCGTATTCGTTGATTTTTCAGAAATAAATGCTAGTAATCCGCAAGTACTGTGTTCAAGAGTAGGTACCAAAGCGACGTAATCCGATTTTATTTACAACTAGCTTTCGCCCACGACTCCGTCCGCGCGGATGTCGGTCTTCGCGTTATAAAACTGAAAAAATAAGATTATTTATTCTACGTATTTTTCCAGGATAAAAAGTATCCCATTTTACGCCCAGGATAATAAGGTATAATTATACCAAGTTTCATAGAAATCGAACTGTTAGTTTTCACATGATGCCTGAACATACAGACAGACAGACAAAATTTTTTTTAATCACATATTTGGGTTTTGTATCTATCCAGTAACGAACCCTGCTATTTTTTGTCAATATTTCCAATGTACAGGATTGACCCTTCTACAGATTTATTAAATGTATCTAAATTATAATTGACGTGGTACTATATAGATATTTAATACTGTTTTGTTTGTTAATAAATATTGTGTAATTATATATTATTATTAATTATTAGTTTTTTTAAGATATTACTTACATTATTTAAATACAATGAATGTTTAAATTTACTTATACTTTTTTCTTTTGAAAACTCCATTTACTTTTTCAAGAGGAGTTCTTTTATAAAAAACGTTGTGAGCTATCACAAACTGGCAAACAAACACGGCTGGAGGACTTTGTATTGTAAAACTTGATAAAACATATTTTTGTTCATTATTCCCCGTGTTGGTCCGGGCTCCGTTGCAGAATAGACCATCTGCCTTCCTGGGAGGCAGCTCATAAAAGGCGAGCACAGGCTTCCCGTCACAAACACCGTGACATCTGACTAGGTGGCAGAGTTACGCAGCGACTTACCCGGATTGGTACCACCGCCTTACCTATTCCTGCCGCCATAACGTCATGACGTGTTCCGGTTTTGAGGGTATGGTAGCCGGTAAACTTAATTTTTCTCGAGGGCTAACATCCCGGCCTCAGGTTGGCAACGTATCATCACCTTTGGTGTCTCTAGGCGACATGAATTTCTTATCATCAGGAAATCCGTCTGCTTTTTTGCCTTCCAATATCATAAAAAAAATGAATCATTCGTTCAAAGCAAAGTATTTTGCCGTGCCGACAAAGGCACATTAAATGTCTGGCTGTCTGTGGCAGTTGGAAACCCAGCAAAGTTCTCCCAGTACTTTACGTTAGACCTTCAGTATCGGCCTTGTGCAGTTTGTTTGATCAATAATATTCCGTCATCATATTAACCACGTCTAGGCAATAGATCCGTTCAGCATAAATGTACCATTCCTCAAAAATCTACCATTTTGTCACTCCATCACGCATACACCTATCACGATTCACTATACAAATTACCTAAACATCTAGATGATAATATAAGCGGCCGCCTGTGTGGCTAACGTACACGCCTAACTACACCGACCAACTGGGGACTCGGGTTCGATTGCCAAAGAGGGGCAAACATTTGTGTGATGAACATTTGGATGTCTACATTTCCGGGGTGTTTATTAAATGTATTCTGGTATCTTTTTAAGTATTTCTATGTATTAGAATTGTTGACCCATAACACAATATAATTTGTTTACTTTGGGGATAGATTAACGTAATTAAAAAGTAACTTATTTAAATTAGTAAAATATGGACCTTATATTATTAAACTACCATTATAAAAAGCGTGTCCCAAATTTAGTCCAACTTAAAATATTATATAATAATACAGTAAATAAATAAATATTAAATATCCCTGGACAAATCACACAAATTGAATCTAACCCCAAAGTAAGCAAATTATATACTTGTGTTATGGGTGTTAGTCAACGATACTATTACATAGAAGTACTTAAATAGATACCAGAATAAATTTAATAAACACCCAGACCTGGAAATGCAGACATCTAAATGTTCATCACACAAATGCCTGCCCCCGTCGGGAATCGAACCCGAGCCTCGCGGTTGGTCGATGTAGTTAGGCGTGTACGCTAGCCACTCGACCAACAGTGTATAAGTATCTATATATTCTGTATAAATATTTATACAGAATACAAGTATATATGCCAAGCAGATAAGAGGCGAGTATTGGTAGAGTGTTATCCATCAACATACCTGCTCTTGTCGATATGCTAATAGCGATGCTCTTATAACATACATTAGTCTATAAGCTACGGTTTTCCTACAATCAGAAAAGCCGAAGCTTGTTCGCCGTTAAATACCATAAAAAATCGGACACGTTTGTTATTGAATAATCCTATTAATATTATAAATGCGAAAGTTTGTATGTATGGATGTATGGATGTTTGTAACTCTTTCACGCAAAAACCACAAAGCCGATTACGATGAAATTTGGTATGTAGGTAGCTGAAGACCCAGAATAACATATAGGCTACTTTTTATCCCGGAGTTCCCGCGGGATTGGGACTTACGCGGGTGAAACAGCGGGGCGCAGCTAGTCAGATAATATTCATTAAAAACAGGTACAAAACTACAACCTTTTCCTTTTTAGAGTTGATAAATAAAATTGTGGATAACATTTGCATATGAAAATAAAAAACAGATAGTCTAGCAAAACTTTTTAAAGAGTGTAGGCTTCTGGAAAAATCGTTAACTATTAGGGTTGAACGGCCGAAAGTCTAGACGCACGCACAGACAGCAGATTTGGCAAGTTATCTCGTATGCGACGATTGTTGCGATCGATCCCAAACCTTTACGATAATGAGCTAAGAATTTGTGAATATTTTTGTAACAAAAGAAAGGGAATAAGCACATGGCTCCAATAATGGTAAGAAAATATCGTGTTCTATAAGTTGTTAGAGAAAACATGTATTTCAATAAGTAAATCATCTACGTACACAAAAGTTGAGTAATTTACCAGATTTCCCTGAGATTCCAGCATCAGGTCGAGAGTTGGTGGCAATTGGTCATACCTCGGAAGGATGCTCTTTTACATTTTTTTTATGATATTGGAAGGCAAACAAGCAGACGGATTTCCTAATGGTAAGAAATTCACGCCGCCTAGCGACACCAAAGGTGGTAATGGTGCGTTGCCAACTTGGGGCCGGGATGTTAGGCCTTGAGCAAAAGTAAGTTTACCGGCTACCTTACCCTCCGAACCGGAACAGGTCATGCCGTTATGGCTGCAGGAATAGGTAAGGCGGTGGTACCAATGCGGGCGAGTCGCTGCTAAGCTCTACCACCTAGTCAGAATTCACGGTGATAATGACGGTGAGCCTTTGCTCGCCTTTTACGAGCTGCCTGGCAAGGAAGGCAGGTGGTCTATTCTACAAAGGAGCTCGGACCAACACGGGGAAAAACATTAAAAAACAATTTTCACTATCGGTTCAGAAATCAGAGAAATCTTTAAAATATATAAAATATATATGGGTATCGACTATATACCTCATACTTTTTTTAAAGTTGGTTCAAAAAATACTATAGACTACTTAATAGCTACTTCGCTACCATAGAATACAATTTCACACAAACTTTAACCTCCCCATTATAGACTGTTTAATGTTGCGTTTCGAAAACAAATCGTACTAAACACGAGTCTTTAAGTACACAAGTGTTACATTTTATCAAAATCGGTGCAGTGGTTAATGTATAAAAGCTTAACAAACAGACCAGCTTTCGCATTTATAATATTACTATCTGTTTTCCCCTGTGACTATATAGCATATGAGTGTAAGAATTTCATACATATTTTTATTACCCATCGTAGTTCTTTGGGGGATATTAAAAAAAAATAGTCTCTATTTGAACTGGCGTCTATGTAGTACTAGCTGTTGCCAGCGGTGTTGCCTGGTCAAGTCAATGATCCTTCATTTTTTCGAGACAAAAACTATCCTCCGTGTTAATCCGAGTTACCTTTTATGTGTGTAAAAAATTCATGAAAAACGGTTCAGCAGTTTTTGCATCAAGGAGTAACAAACAAACATACAAACTTTTGCATTTATATTAAAATTATTAGCGTATAACTTTCATTAAAATCGGTCTTGTCTTTAACAGACAAACAGACAGATTTTCGCATTTATAATGTTATAATATAAAGATTAGTAAGGATAGTAAGATTAGTAAGATTAGTAAGGATAGTAGTATGGATGCCAAATAAGCTGCAATGCCAAAGATCATATTATTAGCATTAGCATACTTTTGAGGTCTATGCCTCCCTGAACTATAGGCATGTACATTCTTTAGGGTTCAACGGTCGACAGTCTAGACGAACGCATAGACAGCAGATTTGGCAAGCTATATGTGAGGCAATTGTTCCACAATCGACCCACAATGGAGTTTCACAGATGCTCTTTAATGAATAAACTGTAATAGGACTGGTTTTCATTTGGGTAATTTGGCTATCTTTTGGAAACTCGTAGAAATTTCGATAATAAAAAATAGTCTATGATGTCTTGTGTATTTTTTAATGGTCTCTAATGCTAAACATTTTCGCAATCGGTTTAGTCATTTAGGCTTGTTTAAATGACGAATACAAACAACTAAATATAGCTTAGAACTACCATGTGTCATGGTAGTTAGAAAATAGTGGTAGTTACTAGGGATTGGATATGTGTATCAATACACTTACACTTACATTATGACTTAGTGTCTTCGGCTAGTCATGGGTGCCCTGGTTATACCTCTGACTACCCCGTCAGAAATATGGGCGTAAAGATACTTTTTTTTTAAATTGGTAGAAAAACCTTATTAACGTTACAGTGTTTAAATGGATATCCCAAAATACCACTACATTCGTGGCACTTGTATAAATGATAAAGTTATGTTTAAGGGTTATCTCAAAACTTTTTTTCAGGTTCAAATTAATTTTCATTTCAAGTTTTATTGAGTTTATATTGCCTATGTTTTTTTAGTTTTAGGAAGTTATAGGACCACCAATTTTACAACTTTTGGTAGTAATCAGAGGATTTGGTTTCAGGAAAAACATTTCAGCACATTCAGTGTTACTTCTCATGACCTATCTGATAGGCACCTATAAGTTTGATGAAAAAAATGATAGTTTCAGTACCATGCATAGGATCGACTCGACTTATTTTTTTATCTATACTTACATACATTCATAGAAAGCAAACTGAAGCGCCTGTTCTAATCTAAAATGTCTGCCTGTTAGCATATTGCATAAAGTAAACTATTTTTTAGTTAAATTCTACAGTCAATTTAAGTATTAAAATCTTAAAATGGTTTACAAAATACTTACTAATACCTATCTACCTACCTAATTGTGTAGTCTTAACAGTTTGGGGATAATGTTGTTGTGGCTTACGGATGGACGACCAGAAGTACATATTGAACCTTTAAGGATATCGCACACTTGGACGGGCCGGGACGGGGCACATTGCAGCATAATAATCTGTCTAAATAGCTTTCATTTAATTTGTATGGAGCAACGCACACTGTGCCGCGCCGAATTGTCGCGGTGCTTTCCCCGATGCGGCTTGCAGTCGCCGAATATCATGATATCAATCATGTGAATAGTGCTAATGACATTTTAACGCAAAAGATTTGTATGACAACTACCAGGGGCGCCACTTTTGGTACGTGACAATTTTTAAGTCGAGTTGCAACTCTATCTTTTGCTCTACTCTTTGGCACGAGTAACAAAAGAGTTTTGGAACCATCGAGTAAAAATATGGTCGAAATTTTTTTAATATTATTGAACTTCGTGTATATATTGTGTGAAATTAGTCAATTTCGGTGGCATTTTGTACAATTTTGTTTAGTGAAAGTGTACAAGTGAAACAATAATGAAGGAATTAGCGTATAGTGTATTTGCTCGTTGCCGCTAAATCTCACTATAATATGAACTCGAGTAATGAGGCCACCGCTTTACCCAAGACCTTGACATGACTTATTGATGACATATGACTACTTATAATTGAATCTTGATTTTGGTAAAATTGATGCAAATTTCTACTTGACTGATGGCAAAATGCTAACGCGAATGCCAAAACTTAAAGAAAGAAGAAGAAGAACAGTAACAGAAATTCGCCGACCGACACGCTCTACCCCGCTTAGATGTGCGCTATCCTTTAAAAGAATAAGTAAATGTGATCTCAGCAGAGACGTAGACATGTTATTTATTAGTTCAGGGGGAGCGGGAAGGGAGAGGGAAGAGGGGACGGTCGTCCTCTGTCTCACCTTATTTACCTTGCCCATTACAATCTGTTCATTATTCTTCGGAATCAGAAAAACAAACAACATAAACTTGTATTTGAGGTAATTCTAGAGGCGTGTGTATGTGACGACCCCATCGACTTTTCGGGTTTAATCTTGAATCTCCATTTCTGCAAATTGGAAATTGTAATCGTATATGTCTTTTTAGGTACTCTTAACACAGTACTGGCGAATTTTCACAACATACTCGTAGTATAAAACAAAGTCGCTTCCTCTGTCCCTATATCCTTTTGTATGCTTAAATCTTTAAAACTACGTAACGGATTTTGATGCGGATTTTTTTAAATAGATAAAGTCATTGAAGAGGAAGGTTTGTATGTATATTTCATAACTGTGCGAAGCTGGGACAGGACGTTAGTTATATATAACATTCAGTGAATAATAAATAAATACAAATAAATAAATAAATATACCTGGAAAAGTTACACAAATTGAATCTAACCCCAAAGTAAGCAAATTATATGTTTGTGTTATAAGGGACCTGAATAAATTTAATAAACACCTAGACCCGGAAATGCAGACATCTAAATGTTCGTCACACAAATGTCTGCCCCCGTCGGGAATCGAACCCGATCCTCGCGGATGATCGGTGTACGCTAGCCACTCGACCAACGAGGCGGTCGAATGATAATAATAGACAATAAATTATTTTATTCGATTATTTGTATTTTTTGGAACTTAATGTTAATAATCCGCTAGTATTGTGTTGAAGGGTACCTCAAATGACATTTTAAATTCCAATTTCGATTTTTTTTGAAAACGAGATTCAAGAGCAACCCTACACATGTAAGTAAGTTGCTGCGGATATTTACCTAGTACAGGTAAATACAGTGTGCTTTAATTCAGTGTGCTTCAATTACTTTTTTTATTCGAAAAGAGAGTGAAAAATCAGACAAATGTGACTTATAGACCAAATAGATGTTATATTTTGTACGTCACGCTCCTGATTCTTGGATTTTAGGGCTATTGTGAAAGTCTACCAGCTATCCTACCCTCAGCACCGGAACATGAAATTTTCATTTATTATGCAGTAGGTAGACATGATATATATAGATTTACACTTTCCACTTACTAATAAAATTTACTCACCCGTTAATCTGGTGTGTAAATTCACTTTCGCTACCTAAAAAAATTAAGTTACACACCAGATCAACGGGCGCGTAAGTTATATTAGTAAGGATATTTGCAGATAACAATTTATAATTGCAGATAATAATTTACTTTTATTTATTTGTAAAAAATATAATCGCGTCTGTGGTCTAGTTGTCCGGCGTCGGGCTTGACTTCTTGAGGCCCCTTGTCCGATTCCCGGGTGTGGTAGCAAAAAAATTAGAAAAAGATATATTTTCAATTTCTTAATAACAATGACGTTGCCCGAGATTGGATATGTGCCCGATTGGCGATAGCCTTGCCACCTATCATATTGTCCGACTTCGTATCTTCAGCTAGTCGTGGGTGCCCTGGTTGTGTCTCTGCCTACTCGTTCGGAAATATCAGCGTGAAGATACTTACTTATTTCCTTATCTATTAGAATCGTTGACTAACACCCTTAAAACAAGTATATAATTTGCTTACTTTGGAATTAGGGTTAATTTATGTAACATGTCCAGAGATATTTATTTATTTTTAGGAGAATGAGTTCCCTTACCGCCAAGAGAATTACCTGCTTACTTCCTATCTTATAGCATAAAAAATATTGCAGATATGTACCGGAAACAATGTCTAATCTTGCAAAACAGCCCAATGCTCTCATTCCTCAACTTATGACGGATCTAACGATATATCATTTGTCTCTGTCGTCCCGACCATTATGCTGAAACAAATGAACGTTTTAAGCTAGGTACAGACGGTGGTAAAAGTCAGTAACGAGCATTTGTTGTAGTTCGTTTGCTTGGTCTCCGAAACCTAGCCAATTTTGTTGTTTGCATTTAGGTAAGTACATTTGTTGTCGTTCGTTTGTTTGACCTTCAAAACCTAGCGAATTTCTTCGTTTGCGTTTAGGTAATTATTCCGTACAAGCAGTCTATATATAGAGGTTTTTAATAGTAGGTAGTCTTATTCTAATTTTTCCCTACAATAATTATGAAATACTTTATACAAAATTTCAGAAAAACAATTTCTCTCTTTACGAAAAGTTTTTAAAATATGAAGAACGTGTTCAGCGTTGTATTGCATATCTGTACTCCGCGATAATGATATCTTTTATTGATCTCCCTTACAACTAAAAAAATATTAAATTTATTACGACAATTTTTGTTGATTTCTATTTTATTAGCATAGATAAAAAAACAAGAAATTAGAATTTTCTTTGGCTTTCCTGGAGTTGCATCATCAGATTCAGATTTGAAGACAGTGGTACCAACTAGGAAGTACGCTCTTTAAAATAAAAATTGAGTACTTAAAATTTGAACAGAAATCAAACAAAATTTATAAAAAACTGAGGAATTGATAAAAAACACCTTGTCAAAGGCGGTTACAAATCACCGCCAGTTAATAAGAAGAAATATTCCTGAACAAATTAACGAAATGCGAAGCCTCCGGAAAATCGGTGACGTAAGAAAGTAAGAAAATGTTGGTAATAAAATACGAAAGAGCATTCTCCGAATGGCAGATGAAAGATTGACAAAGCAGATATACAATGCGAATGTAGATGGATGTAGGCGGGTACCTAGCGGAAGATCAATTGACATTCTACGATCTGATCACTCGGATATTATCCGAGGGTGGTGTCAAGAGTCTCCGAAACCGACGTGTTTGTATGAAAAGGGAATGAATGTGAAGGAAGCCAGACAGGTTTGTCAGGATCGTGAGGTCTGGCACTCGATACTCTCTGCCTTCTCCGTAAGGGACTTGGCGTGAAGATATGTATGCAATAAACTATACCAATTAATCTAACCCTAAAGTAAGCAAATTACTTGCTTGTGTTGTGGGTGTTAGTCAACTTAATAAACGCTCGGACCCGGAAATGCAGAATCCTAAATGTTTTTTACACAAATTCCTGCCCCTGTCGGTTAGTCAGTGGCGTTAGGCGTGTACCTTGACCCCTTGATGAATGAGGCGGTCAGTATAGGGTAGTTGTCATGCTATTCCATAGAGTTCGCTAATTATGGATAAAGCAAAAGAGCAAAGGCAAACGAACCCGCACGTTGGCTGTTGCTCTGTCTGTACTCAGCATTAGACATACATTAGATAGATTTTACCAATGGTTTTTCTCAGTGTAAAGAAAAACTGAATTGGAATTTCTTATAAGAAAGTGAGTCTTTATTCATAAGTAAGCATTTATTTAAGATGAGCCTTTGTGGTAAAAGTTTTGATTGGTGTTGCCAAGCGAAGAGAACTAACACGCTAAAAGTAGTATTAGTAGAAAAAGTAACCTACCTATAAATAAACTGTAGGTACTCTAGTACGAGATTTTTGCACTTTTAAATAGACGAGTGAAAACATGTAATAGCTTTTTTGTTTTAAAGGTTACGGAAACGGCTGGGACAGACATATTAACACTTTAAAAATATTTATCTTTCAAACTTTGAGAAAAAATTGTTGTGAAAAGCTTTTTGTCATTTGTTTTTAAAGACCTACTTTTAAAAGGTATAAAGAAAAAAATGTTAGTTTCAGCTTCATGTATGGAGATCGCTCTCCCTTATTTATTTTTTGTAGTTAAAAATCTTAAAGCGGTTTGAACATTTACATCACATGTATTCTACGAACCAATTTTTCCGCAGTTGCGTATTCCTAATAGTCTGAGAATGAACGAATTGATTGAATATGTGGTTGGGACGTACGAGAAGAAATGTCGAATCTACGAGGGTTCCGTTTTTAGTAATAAGACAAAATACCCTTATAGAAAAACTTTTGTCAAATTTCTGTACCTGATGGAGAATCCCAGCCTGGTGTTAAAAAAATGTCAAGCGTTAACCATTTGACCAACTAGGCTTTACATCAACGAAGATTTTTATAGGACAATAAAAAATGTTCAATCTTTTTAAACAACATTTGACTTTTCCACGATATTGTGTGTATATACAATGGAATCCCACCAAGTGCTGGTAATGAAGAGAGGGAAATAAATTTTCCATCACGAAGTATACGTGTGAGTATCTGTCACCCGAATAACGATTGGAATCCGGAAGAGGGGAACAAAATAGGAATTATTGTGTGTACGAAGGGAGAGAGCAGCTGTGGAGATATGCGTCAACGATTTTACAGAGTGCTCATACACATAAAACAACTATAAAGTATAACTTGGCAATAGAATCGATGTTCAAATTCTTACACACATACATACATACATATCTTCACGCCAAGTCCCTTATGTGGTAGGCAGATAGTATCGAGTGCCAAACATCACGATAATGGCAAACCTTTTTTTATGATATTGGAAGGCAAACACGCAGACGAATTTCCTGATGGTAAGAAATTCATGCCACCTAGAGGCACCAAAGTTGGTAATGGTGCGTTGCCAATATGAGGCCGGGGTGTTAGGCCTCGAGCAAAAGTAAGTTTACCGGCTACCTTATCCTTTGAACTGGTACACGCCAACGGCAAGCACTGATGCTATAGCCGCAGGAATAGATAAGTAGGTGGTACCGA
>NJDD01002199.1:12131-29712 GCA_002245505.1 Calephelis nemesis | reverse complement strand
CCACATTATTACCCTTTTCATATAAACGCGCGGTAATATCCAAGCGATCTGATCGTTGAATGTCAGACTTGGTCTCCCCGGGTACCTACATCCATCCACATTCGCATTGTATATCTGCTTTGTCAATCCCTTTTTTTTTAATCCCTGGACTAGTCACACAAATTGAATCTAACCCCAAAGTAAGCAAATTATATGCTTGTGTTATGGGTGTTAGTCAACGATACTATTACATAGAAATACTTAAATAGATACCAGAATACATTTAATAAACACGCAGACCCGGAAATGCAGACATCTAAATGTTCATTACACAAATGCATGCCCCCGTCGGGAATCGAACCCGAGCCTCGCGATTCGTCGATGCAGTTAGGCGAGCAGGCTAGCCACTCGACCAACATATTGTGTTCAAATTCGTCAAAGACACAGACGAGTTATCTTTTTATGTGATGGGAGAGCAAACAAGCACACAAGTCTCCTGATTGTAATAGACATTCGTGGTTATAAACACAGACAAATTTTATTATGCACTTGATGAATATACTTGTTCCTAGTGCTTAAGGCCCCATACTAAGTCAGCCAGAAGAGCCAATCACCGCGCTCCCCCGTTCCATGATTACTATGAACAATGGCGCTCTAAAGTAAACGTCTTAAGCGACAAATCACTATTTTTGACACTATAAAAGTAATTTGAAAAAAAGTATAAAAACTGAGAAAAAAGTATGAAAACACTTATCTTTTAGGTGTAGTACTTATCTATGTTTACGTTAAATCTGGTGTCGATATTTTCATATTTGAAATAGACAGAAAGCAAAAGCTTTCAAAAAAGGGTTACTTTTTGATTTTTTTCGATGGAGCAAAGTGAAATGAATCGTGTTTTGGAAACACTAGTCTAGTAAAGCATATTCATGTTAATCTTGTGTATTTTTGTCAGCAAGGTCTATGATTGCTTTGTATGAAAAAAACAGTAAACTGCTGACGTATTTTAGCGTATATGGCCCCCCTTAAGTCGTGAAAATCACAAGTTTCTGATAAACCGGCACATGTTCCCTGTGTTGGTTAGGGTCCGCTGAGGAAGATAGACTATCTGCTTTTCTGCCAAGTAGCTCGTACGAGGCTAGCACAGTTTAAAATATAGGTCAGTGACAATAAGAGTAGCAGTAGAGTGCTGTACAGTAGCATGCCCGGGGGATCGACCGCTTTACCTATTTCTGCTGCCTTACGGCCAATGTTAATAATGTCGCCTCTGTGATCTAGCGGTTTAGTGGTTGGATTTGACTGCATGAGGTTCCGGGTTCGAATCCCGGGTCGGGCAACAAAAAGAAAATCGGATTTTTCCAATTTTCTAACAAAAAAAAGCGTTGCTCGGAATTGGATATGTGCCCGGTTGGCGATAGGCTTGCCACCTATCACATTGTGGGACTTAGTGTCTTCGGCTAGTCGTGGGTGCCCTGGTTGTGCCTCTGCCTGTCTTTTCGGGGATATGGGCGTGAAGATGATTGATTGATTGTTAATAATGTATCTCTAAAGATGGATTTCAAGCAATCTAGATAGCTGCATATCCGCCGGCCTATCCTATACCAAATTGCCATATTTATCCTGTCCACAGATATTTTAGTGGCAAGCGATAACATAAAAATGGATCAAAATATCAATCTTGGACAGCAAGTTTTGGATTAGGATTTATTATTAATATTGGCCGTTAATGACTCTGTCATGTTCCAATCTTGAGGGTAGGGTAGCCGGTAGAATTGCACAACCTAACATTCCAGTGGCAATACAGTAACGCACTTGTAACATCTATGGTGTCTATGGACCACGGTTGTCTCTTACAATAAGGAGACTCGTGTATTTGTTAGATAACTTATCACATAAAGTTGACTACTGTAAAAAGGTAATTGTTTCTTTGAGTTTTTCTTTAAGGGTATCATATGCTGCATTAAAATTACAAATAGACCTTATATCTCTTTTTTAAAATAAATTAAGTAAGTATCTTCACGCCCTTGCGGACTATGAAAAGTTCCTGATTCTTAGATTAAAGATCTTTTTCATCTTCATACCCATTTCCCCGAAGATGTAGGCAGAGGCACTACCAACGACTAGCCGAAGACAGTAAATCCCATATCCCAATCCCATATCGAAGAGGTGGGCAGAGGCACAACCAGATCACCCACGACTAGCTGAAGACACTAAGTCCCACAATGCGATAGGTGGCAAGGCTATTGCCTACTGGGCATGTATCCAATGCTGGGCAACGTTATCTTTATCAGAAATTTAAAAATGTGTGTACCTTTTCAAATTTTTTTGTTGCTCGACTTGGGATTGAACCTGGGACCTCAAGAAGTTTAGTCCGACGCCGAGCCGCTTGACCATAGGCGATATTTTTGAAATACAAATGTAGTTTTTATTTGAGCAGAATTTTCCAGAGAACTTCATAAGATATATACCCGTAGTTATGATATGATTGGCCGCCTCGTCACCATACCTGACGCCACCGATCAGCAGCGAGGCTTTTGATTGATAACCTATACGGGCAGGCATTTGTCTGATGTACGAGTATCTTTACAGTGATGAATGCCTCTTAGTTGTCATATAGCCCTGATGATGCTTGTATAGCGAAACCGGTTGGCTAAATTATAAAAATAAAAAATAATAAAATATGAAAGTACAAGTATTTCTAAATAAATTACATCAAGAATGGAATTCCACCAAGCTCCGACGATAAGAAGTATAGAATCTCTCAACTCACTTTTCTGTGTTACCAGTAACAAAAAATTTGTTGTTAAAATAGAATAGATTTTATTTTGAAATAGATTAATGTCTATCTACCAAACATCAAACATTGAGAACCATATTTCTTTTTATGACTAGTTAAAAGATTTTAAGACTTTACAATTTTTTGGATCGGACTGTTCACTTCGTCATCCTATCCATTTGTCTTTCAACTGAATAAAAGTGAAGTGTCATTAACGAACAATATATTTCGTTGCTATTTCATAAGTATTATGGAAAGACAAACAAGCGGATGGGTTTTTCTGATGGTAAGAAATATAAATTGTTTATTGACTAAAGATGAGTCCTTATTTAATTAGTACTTATGTAGTTATTAGTAACTCCATTGGTTAGAGCATTTGTCAGCGAGAGATGAGACGGTACAGGTTCAAATCCAACCTGAAATTAAACTTTTGCTTTGTTTGAAATTTGTGAAAATTTACCGCAAGGTAAAAGCGTTATAATATCTTAATTAGTTAATCAAGATAAGTTACTTAATAAATTATCTTAACTATTCCCGGCGAATAGGGAATCGATAGACTTGTAAAAAGTAAAAAATGTACTCGTATTATCCGGGTTATAATTTATAAGTGTATAAAATTTTAGACAAATATGTTTAGCCATTTGGACGTAAAGAAGAAATAAACACATACCTATATTTTCGTAATATAATTCTCCCGTGTTGGTCTGGGCGCCTTTCTGGTAAAGACCATCTGCCTTCCTGCTAGGCAGCTCGTAAAAGGCGAGCATAGGCTAATCGTCATTAACACCGAGACATTTGACTAGGTAGTAGATTTTCGCAGTGACTCGCCTATATTACTACGGTAGCCGACTACTTTTGCTTGACTTCTAACATCGTGGCTTTGGTTTAGCAACGCACCATTACCATCTATGGTTTCTCCAGGTGGCGCGAATTCTTCCTGTCAGGAAATTCAACTGCTTTTTCGACTTTTAATATCATAAAATAATTGAATTAAGCATAACCGTCCATCGCAAACTTATTTTACGCAGTTAAGTTTTAATTGCTTTAGTCATTTTAGAGTAAAAAAGCAGCAAACATTCACTAACAGATTCCCTATGTTGGTTCAGGTCCTCTATGTAGAATAGACCTTCTGCCTCCCAGTCTGTCTGTTCTGTCTGGCATATTGTAAAAGGCGAGCCTAGTTCACATAGAACATAATCAACAAAACCACCGCCCGCAGAGTGCAGCAAATTCCCGGGTAGGGTTTCACCGCCATACTTATTCCTGTCGCAATAACGACAGTATAATATTTCAGTTTGGAGGGTAGAGTAGCAGGAAGACTTGCACAAAAAGCCTTATATCCCCGCGACAAGACAGCAATGCAATCTATGTGATGCTTGGTATCTTTAGGCCACGTTTGTCTCTTTTAGGAGCACAATTATTAGGAGAGCCGTGTTCGGTTCGGTTCGGGATCTAATAATACCATAAAAAACTTTCATATAGTAATATGAAATTTGGAATATATTTATTTCTAGCCGACTTGGTGAACTTCTTATCGTTCGACATTAACAGGGTAGAAGAGTTTGTATGAATTAAAGAATAGTTTTTCGAGATTTTCCGAGATTTGTTCCACGTTTTTCTTTTTAAAAAATCTCCTCCTGACAATAACTAGCACAATAAAAATTCTTAGTAAAGTTATTACATATGTTCATGCGTTATGCGATGACCCTGGGAAATAGTGATTTATTTTTATAACAGATATTAGAGATAGATTTTCTACAGCAGCATAATATAAGAATTTCAAGATTTAATCAAAAATATATGTTAATTACACATGGATCTATACAAAGATTCTTGTGACGCGTCTATATAATTCTAAAAACTGCCACAGGATCGGAACGCGGCCACTCACTGAGAAGATCCGGCGAAAGAAACTCAGCAGGCTTGTCTTTTTTCCTTTAAATCCAAATTCAAATTACAAAATATGTTATATACATAATGTGCAGAGATTGGAAGGCGGAGCAACTAGTTATAAGCATTTCTGTCTTCCAAATATTCTGAAATCTTAAAACCTTACCACACAACTTCCGTTATAAACATTTTTCTGATGTCAAGCTAGTTAATTAATATATATTGTGTATCTTTTCAGGTAAAAAAGAACAAAATGATGTTATAGTGCCAAGAGTCAGTAAGATTAGGATTGAAAAGTGATATTAAAGAAGTGTGATAGCATTTAAAATGGGATGCAATACCAGTTCAGATGCAAAGTCCACAAAGGAGGAAAAGGAAACACAGGAAAATCACGCAAATAACGAGAATGCTGCAAATAACGCGAATGCTGCAAATAACGCGAATGCCGCAAATAAAACAAATGGTGCAAATAATGCGACAGGTATTTTTTTATCATTATTATATGATATATTATATTATCAGATCAATTGGATATTATCCGAGGGTGGTGTCAAGAGTCTCCGAAACCGGCGTGTTTGTATTAAAAGGGTAATAATGAATGTGAAGGAAGCAAGACAGGTTTGTCAGGATCGTGAGGTCTGGTACTCGATACTCTCTGCCTACCCCGTAAAGGACTTGACGTGAAGATATGTATGTATGTATTATTATATGGGATTAATAAATTACTATTTAAGAATCGCCATTTAGCTTAAAACTATATTAACATTTTTAAATTTAATACTTTTTATTTGATTCTGGGTTCAACTTTAAAACAATGTAGCCCGGGATGCATAAATTGGCCCGGTTAACGATAATTTTGTCACGTCTTATCATATTGTGGTACTTAGTAAGTTAGTAGTACCTTCGGCGAACAGTGAGTGCCCTGGTTGTACGTTTGTCTACCTCGACGGGGAAATAGGTATAAAGTTAATATTTTTTTAAGACTTTCAGGCTGACAGACAGATAAAATTCGAGCCGAATATATATCTCATATCTATGTTTAAATAATATGAATAAAATTTATGCGTTTTTTTGCAGTTTTACTGTCATCTAGGTATACAAAAATTGCGTGTATTCTCGTTTTTCCTGGGATTCTACCATCACATCTAGACTTGTTCGCAATGAAATCTATCTTTCAATGAAAAAACATTTATTCAAAAATGACGACAAAAACGATTGACATACATAAAAATATAGGAGTCGAACAAATAACCTTCTCCTTTATTTATACTTTGTAAAAAATGAAAAATTGCTTCATTTTCGACCTAAAAATTTAAGTCTTTCTTACCAAGTCTTCCGTAGAAGTGAGCTTGAGTGAGTTCCACAATGAAGGATAGTTGATACCATCTAACTTTGGTACCATTTGCCTCAGATCAATAAAAAAGTACTTTTTTATATCAAACAGACCAATCAAAATGTACTTTTATAAAAAAAGTACTTTTTTACTTTAAACAGACCAATGAAAATATACTTGTATAAAAAAGTACTTTTTTATTGGTCATAAAGTACTTTTATAAAAAATACTTTTTTGTTGGTCTCAGTCATCAGCCTGTCGACCAGATTGATAACCTTATTTTTTCCTTTGGTCATACTAACGTTCGTGTTAAATGTATTATTATATAATGCCTGTAATTCCCCTGTTAATCCGGATCTCCTGTGGACCATATGCCTTCCTGCCGGCCAGCTTGTAAGAGGCGAGCAAAGGGGTATCACTCGCAAGACCACTTTTGGTCGAGTGTAGTGCTGCAACTCGACTGGCGGATATCCACCACCTTGTCGAAGACTAGAAGGTATACTTGCATTGCAGGTCAACCACCTCGGTCACAAAACAGCGATACATCTATTAAATAGTATCTATAGTCAGTTATTTCTTATCAGAAGAAGCGTATGCTTTTCCTGACTTATCAAATCAACCGATATAATATTTACTTACTTTTTCGAGGGTGGCATACATTTGTGTTGGATATTTAAATGTCTACATTTCCGTGTCTGGGTGTTTAATAAATGATAATGGTATTTACTTAAGTATTTCTATGTATTAGAATCGTTGACTAAAATCTACAACACATACATTTACTTACTTTGGGGTCAGATTCAATTGTCTATCTTTCCCAAGAATATTAAAAATTCAGACGTAGTATTGATACGTTGAAACGTTGATACGACAGGATAATATTACGAATAAGAGTGCTTAAAATCATAATAATTTCATTGTATTAAACGTACATACACGCTTAGAATAAGAACCCACGGAGCGGTTTTTACCCGCGCCCACGGCGGTTGCGGGCCCGCAGGTTCTGTAAAATGTAGATTTATATGCAAAAAGTAAGAGCACATTTCACGACGCGTTTTACACCCGCAGCGCCCGCGGTTGTTTGCGGTTCCGGCGGCTGCGGTCGGCCGCCCGTAGAATCATACAAGTTTGCGAGCGATGATTTCAACCGCGACGGTTAAGTGACCGCACACATCAGCGGTCTACTGAGTTTTGAAATAAAACCACAGTTCATCAACCGCCGTTTAAAAACCGCTCCGTGATTTCTTACGTAAGTATGTCAAAAACGAGCTAACTAAGGTTGAGGATAGCTTCTTTAAACTTAAGCTGTACATTTTCTCCCGGGACTCACTTCTCAAAAGACTTCTCAAAAGCACTTAAATTTAAGTTTGACCCATTTATATTTTAATAGTGGTCGCCCATTGGTCGAAATTCGACTACAATAAATTTTAATATCTCGTTGATAAGAACGCCATCTTCATTTCTCAAGACCAACTACTTTGTTTCCAAACTTTTTAGTTCGCCATCTGTAATCTTTTATCGTTATTATCAATATGTTTGTTTGTGTGTGTCAAATGCATGGTGGTGTGGGTAATGTTTCATTTATTGATTTAATGTACTTTATTAACATTATAATTAAAAAATATTAGTATTCTGCACTTCTACACATAAACTATAAGTGTGCCAAATTTCATGCTCCGCCGTCCCCGCAATTTTCGTAAAAAACGGTAAAAGTTTTGGCATCACGTATTAATATATAGATGATAATACAAAATATCTACATCTACACGAGATAAGCTTTACGCCTTCAATAAGCTTTTATTTACAGGGATGATAGCTTTTACTGTCGTAAAACATGATAGTAGGGTAAAGTTATTACTTTAATAACTTCAAGTATATAAATCATTCTCAAAACTTAGGTACTATAAATAACGATGAAAGTTATTGTTAAGTTATAACGTTATTATATGGAAGGGAGAGTTGGGTATGTCAAAAAAATAAATTGATTAAAAAAAGTATCTTCACGCCCATATCCCCGAAGGGGTAGGCAGAGGCACAACCAGGGCACCCACGATTAGCCGAAGATACTAAGTCCCACAATGTGATAGGTGGCTAGCCTATCGCCAACTGGGCACATTTCCAATCCCGAGCAACATTTTTTTTTATTAGAAAATTGGAAAATCCCAATTTTTTTTTTGTTGCCCGACCCGGGATTCGAACCCGGGACCTCATGCAGTCAAGTCCAACTGAACCGATAGACCACAGAGACGATAAATTAATGACAAATTGATATAAATTGATAATAAAAATATATTGATGATAACGATAAAAGATTACAGATGGCGCACAAACTATAATCATACAGTTTGGAAACAAAGTAGTTGGTCTTGAGAAATGAAGATGGCTTTCTTATTAACAATATATTAAAATTTATTATGGTCGAATTTCGACCAATGGGCGACCACTAGTAACTTCAAATTTATTATAAGAAACCTTATTTTAATGGATGTGTTGCGAACATAGATGTTTGTGTTTCGGGGTATGTTTTTTATTTATGATGGATGTTTGTTACTCTTTCACGCAAAAACTACAAAGCCGATTACGATGAAATTTGGTATGTAGGTAGCTGAAGACCCAGAATAACATATAGGCTACTTTTTATCCCGGAGTTCCCGCGGGATTGGGACTTACGCGGGTGACACCGCGGGGCGCAGCTAGTAATTTCATATTTCAGTTTATACGTAGCGAAGCACGTGCCGATCCGCTAGTTTAGTATAATTTACTATATAATAGATATTTTTTTCGCTTAACACTTAAGTGAATAAATTGTGCAAGAACCAACTAGTTGGATCGTGACAAAATTGATAAGGATCCACCTCGGAACCACAACTTTTAAAAAAAAAACCCATTCAAATAGGAACCTAGCTTATTTGCCGTGTAATAGTGTTACAAACATACAAAAATGAACTTATATTTACACATCAAACATATTAGACTACAGGCCCATGCCAAAAATATATGGGTCATATGAACCACCAGGTGACGTATATAGGACGATATAAGAACATTAAATAATAAGATTCAGCACTATGTCTTTCACTGTCTATCGCATTGTCATTAACTATTTTTTATAGGAGTAGTTTTCCCGGAAATCGAGGTAAATCGTTTTCTACCTTTAAAAGTTCACCCGCGTCCACTTTCTGATCTAAAAACATCCGAACTGTTTTTGCCGCTTAGTTCGACAAAATTGCCTCCCTTAACCAATGAGTGTTATCCTGTTCTATACATTTAGTTTCTTTTCTTTTTTTACGTTAATTTGCCCCTTTATGGGGCCGGCTAAGACCTTTAGGCCGTGCTGAGTTTCTTTCCTTTCTTTAGTTTTTGGCATTCGCGTTATCAATTGAGTAATTTCACTCAATATATACACGAATTTCAATAATTGTAAAAAAAACTTCAACCATCTTTTTTCACGATGGCGCCAAAACTTCTTGTTATTTGTCTCTTTGTTGTGATCCCTTTGGGCCAGACTGCCTCTTCTTCCATGTTACCTAGTTTTTTTTTGTTTTTCAGTTGCAATTCATGTTTTCATCTTCTTCATATTAGTGATAACTCATCTTATAAAGTCTCGTCAGAGACCACAGTCTTGAGTAAGTAAGTAAGTGGTCTCTTTACTGAAACTCTGTGAGATTTCGTGACAACGGGGAGATATTTACACTGTTAAACGGAAGTACCTAACACGTTAGATAAGAATTTTTTTGAAGAGCAGCATTATCCTAGCACAAGTTTTACTAACTTAAACGGATAATGCCTACTGCAAGAGGTCTCGGATTCGAATCCCGGGTCGGCCAACAAAAAGACAATTGGATTTTTCCAATTTTCTAATAAAAAAAAATGTTTCTCGGGATTGGAAACGTGCCCGGTTGGCGATAGGCTTGCCACCTATTACATTATGGGACTTAGTATCTTCGGCTAGTCGTGGGTGCCCTAGTTGTGCCTCTGCCTACCTCTTCGGGGACATGGGCGTGAAGATAATGCCTATTTTTAACTGAAAATGTAATGTGTTATAAATAAAAAAATATTTCTATTTCTACACAAGTCTAACATAGTTACACTACTACAAGAATGTACTTAATATTTAATACACTTGTGCACTTTGAGTATTCTACAAAAAAAACACTAAAATTAACTAATTTAAATCAATATTTGCAATAAAATCAATGTTAATAAAAACTGCAACTACTTTTTTTATAGATAGCTCAAAAACTACTTTTATAGTTTTTGGTATACGCTAACCTGACGTTAGTCTAGTTGAAAAGTGAAAACAGTCATAAGTCGTCATAGAAAGTCATGTCAGGATCTTGAGTAAACGGTGCTCATTCTCATTTAGTTAAATTTACGGCAATGACAAAATACACGATAGGTTATACTAATTTGTTCATGAAAATATAACATAACATAATTCAATAATCGTGCAAAAACGGCAACCATATTCCTTATCGATGCGTCCAAAGCACGTCCAAAGCATAGCTGAGGTTACAAATTACAAAGCAATATAAGTATTTCGACCAGCGCCATCTAGGTATTAACATTGTTACCAAATGTATTCATAACAAACTTTCAGTTTTTCAGTTCTTCAGACTTTATACAAAGTATTACAAGTCCTCGGCGATAGATGGCACTAAAACTGCTTTAAAAATACTAAAAGAAAATCTGTACTTACATGTTCGAATAAAGGTCAAAAATTATGTAGAGAATTTCCACAACAATTTTGATCCAGTTTAGTCCAATAACATATGACTAGGTGGGGTGGTAGAGTTTCACAGTGACGGACTCGCCTGGATTGGTACCACTTACGTGTTCCTGCCGCCCTTACGTCAGTTCTTGACGTTAACGTGTTCCCGTTCGAAGGATGAGGTAGCCGGTAAACTTGGTTTTGCTCGAGGCCTAACATCCCGGCCTCAGGTTGGCAACGCACCTTTACCACTTTTGGTACAGACATAGGTGGTCTGAATTACTTACCACCAGGGAATCCATCTGCTTGCTTGCATTCTAATATCATAAAAAAAGCTACTTTGAGGTCTTTCGGCAGGGTGCTGGCATGTGGCTTTTCGTGTACTCGAGGACAACGTGTCACGTAAAACAAAAAGATATAGTCAAATTGTTAACTATATACTTATATTCGTACTACCAAATTTTATTCAAACTAGAACTAAATTAGGGCAATTAAAATAAAAACAAAAGGTAAAACTAAATAGCACTCACCTTATTTATTTCTATCAGAAAAACAATACATTATTGACATAATAGTTTTACACCTGAAAATAAGACCGGAAAACGAAATTATAAATAAATCTGAAATAAATATTAATTTTGACTAAAAAAACAGTAACTATCTAAAATAGGCACGGGAAAACTAAAATAAAAATAAAAAATGCATTAATCAGTATTAATACATTTTTATTTTATACAAAGAACAGTAATTTATCGTCATAAGTGTGTTTCTGGCTATTGCAGTGGATATTTCCACAAATAAACACTACCTTGGGCAGTAATTATACGTAAAATGAGTGTGCCATTAAAAACAAAATGTTTATTCAAGGTGTAGCACATTGTTCTAGTGTCGGGAGCGTTGGCTAAGGAGGGCGACCTAAGTGTCCCCTCTAGGTCATGTATAATAAACCACAAGATATTTTACACGATGTTTTGTTTAAAACTTACCTTTTTCTGCCTCCTAATAAAGATTGCAATAATATACGCAGTTTCGTGACGTGTGGCTCCCGTAGGGTAGTAGTGCCGATTTCAGGATAAAAAAAATACACTTAAAATTTTATTCTCAAATTTTTAAAAATGTGTTTTTGAAATAACACCTGTACTATTTTACAATATGCTTTATGTTTATGTTATACCTTAGCCAACCGGTTTGAATTTTTACATGATCGTTAGGGATTTATAACTGACAATAAATAAATCTACTTTATTTTTAGGTTTAATTGTTATTACTAACACACAAAAGGATATATGAAGAAAAAAGTATATGTGGTAGAAAACCCTCTTTCTGATGAGTCATTTAAGTTTAAAAGTATACGAGTTCAGCTGGTGATAAATAAATAAAAGTGAAAAAAAAGGATCTTCACGCCCATATCCCCGAAGAGGTGGGCAGAGGCACAACCACGACTAGCCGAAGACACTAAGTCCCACAATGTGATAGGTGGCAAGCCTATCGCTAACCAGGCACATTTCCAATCCCGAGCAACATTTTTTTTATAAGAAAATTGGAAAAACTCAATTTTCTTATTGTTGCCCGACCCGGGATTTGAACTCGGGACCTCATGCAGTTGAGTCCAACAACTGAACCGTTAGACAACTGTAAAAATCGACTTAAATTAAGAGTATGTGTTACGTGAAAAGTTAAGGAATTTCCTTAATTTGTCTGGGAATCCATAATCAGATCCAAACTGGTTGGCAATGGAACCAACTCGAAAATACGCTCTTTCAAATAAAAAATACAAGAATTTATAAAATAAAAAAAAAAGTGTCTTAAAAAACCAGGGCACCCACCACTGGCCGAAAACACTAAGTCCCATAATGTGATAGGTGGCAAGCCTATCGCCAACCGAAAACACATCCAATCCCGAGCAATGTTTTTTTAAATTAAGAAATTGGATAAACCCATTTTTTTTTGTTGCCCGACCCGGAATTGGAACCCGGGACTTCATGCAGTCAAGTCTAACAGCTGAACCGCTAGACCACATAGGCGATTAAAAAGGCGATATAAAATAAAACAATTGAAATACAGATATCCAAATTATACTCTTCCTTTTATTTAAATCCGTCAAAAAGGATGAAATAAGTAGTTTATAATAAAATCCATAAGTCACTTTTATAAAAGAATCTACCTTGCTTATTATGCAAATGTGGCCTACGAGACGCATAATAGGTTTTTGTAGACCAGCTACGAGAGCTACGGTGCTACGACAATAGCTACGACTGGATATAACTTGAAATCAGGGGTGCTTAACAATTTCCGCTGTGTTTTTTTATTGTGCTTAACCTGAATTATGGATAACTAGTATCTCTCATAGAGTATGACTTGTGAAATAAATCATACTAATATGTACTCGCGGCTTTGCTATTTTTTTAAAGTTTATTAGAAGTTAAAAAAGCTTAAGCTTTTGTGTTAATATATTACTTAAACTTCAAAATTGTGAATAATGCGTAGTCAAATAAGACTCGGGTTGCTAAACAAGCCATGGATGAATACGTTAATGATAAGCACGGACGTATTATGACAGGCATAGATTTATACAAGAAATTTTAATATGTATACGAGTCTATGTAAGTTATGTAGTTCTGATGTCACATTTTTATAAGCAAATGTAGTATATTGTATTGCCAATGTTTTGCTCTTATTCATAAGTTCTGTAATCAGGATTATACATTTATAATGAATACTAGCTGATCCAGTAAACTTCGTAGCACTCCGTTCCATTCGTGTATCGGGTCCTATAGATTTTTCAAACCATAAAGAAACCAATTGATCAATAGATGTGGATGGATATAGGTACCTGGGAAGACCAAGGTTGACATTCCACGATTAAATCACTCGCATATTATCCGAGGGGGTGTCAAGAGTCTCTGAAACCGGTGTGTTTGTATGAAAAGGGGAATGAATATAAAGGACACCAGACAGGTTTGTCAGGATCGTGAGGTCTGACACTCAATTCTCTTTGCCTATCCCGTATGGGACCTGGCGTGAAGATATTTATGTATGTATGTATGTAAGATTAAAAGACTTTCATTGTATTAACATTGCATGCTAAACGTTTGAAAAAATAGGCTTTAAATACTCTTCTAACATCAAACTTCTCTATTTTTTCAAAGAAACCATTGTTGTGCATTATTATTAATCACAAAAATATCTTGTGGCCGGGCAAGTGTATTAAATTTTTTCGCAAATTGTTGTAATGGATTGATATTTTTTTTATTATACTTATACTTTTAGTGAGAAATAAACATTCATATATTTACGTTACTGCTCAAGTATTAAAGTTTGCTAAAAATCTTAACACGAATTCTTTTGTTTAATACATGTATGTCAGCGTTAAAACATACTTCTATTTAAAAAAATGCTCTAATGTAACTGTGGCCAAGTATAAGTGCGTCAGATGCAAATACTTGAGGCGTTAGGATGGATCTAAAAATACTTCACTCGTTTAAATATTTTACAAGGATTTTAAAAATGTGAGGTAGACACATACAAACATACCCGCAAAACGCATGAGCCTTGCTTGTAATCGGATAAACATGAACCAAATGTTGAGCTTCTATGACTTTCAGCAAGATAGGTTGAAAAGAATATGAAAGAAAAATGAGAAGAGCATTCTTTTGTTGACAAATGTTCTAGCGCTATTAACTAATGAAGTTAATTTACTAGTAACACTATTGTCCTAGTTAACAATTGAGTTACTTAAACTATTGTGCTTACACTATTTAAACTTAATTTAATATATTTTATAGTACAGAAATTTGACAGCAAACGTCTGTATTATCGAAAAGCACAAGTGTTATTTAAAATGTGGAGAATGCTAGACAGTTCTGCAAAGATCGTGATACTTGACATTCGATATTTTTTACCTACCCCAGAAACACTTGGCGTGAACATATTTACGTGTGTATGAGTGTATGTCATTTAACAAAGATGTAAGTATACATTGCAATTCCACGCCGATTCAGTGCCGACGATGAATAGTATAAATTTTAGTTATCATCTAATCGCCTCTGTATTCCTGCCGTCAGATGTTTAACTTGATTTCACAATGTCCCAGGTTCGATCTCCGAGTCAGGCAATAAAAAAATGTGTGGTATCAATTCTCTAATAAAAACAACGTTTCCTGGGATTAAGTATGGGTTTAGTTTCTGGGATATATGAATTGACTGGGTCAACGATAGGCTTGCCACCTATCACTTTGAGGACTTAACGTATTCCAATCGTGGGAGCCATGGTTATATTTCTGCCTACTCCTTCATAGATATGGGCTTGAAGATACTGTTAACTATCTTGTAAAGAATCTGGCATCCAATATCACTAAAAACTGCTAACAAAAGACACCGCTAACAAAGCAGTTAAATTAGTCCGGTTCCGGTCGTGACATAGTTTAAATATTGATTTATTCCGCAGTCCGTACGCCTCACAGTACTCATGTTTATTTTTATCCTGCCAGGTATATTTTAAAATGGCGGGTCGGAGTTAAAGTAATCTCGCACTCGCATTTCGCTATATCGTTTAATGTTGGGAGCTTAAACATTTTTAATAATGAAATACAATCAGGTGGGTGTAATTTAGGCACAGTGTTTGTACAAAATACCTTCACGTTAAGGATCTGGCGGGGTAGGCAGTAAATATTTAGAGTCAAGTGTAATTATCCTTGCAGATCTGCCTACCTTCACATTCATTAATATTTCATACAAACACAGTATCAAAGCCTCTTGACAGCACCCTCGGATATAACCCTAGCAATCTGCAGGGCTATTCAGTATCTTTTTAGTGATGATCACGGGAAAAGTGTACATGATACCGCTGTCAAATGATGTATTTTCTGTGAAGCTAAGCTCTTTTTCTGTGAAGGCTGTTAAGTTATGGAATAGTTTGCCAACTAATATAAGACTTGAACAAACGTTGACTACTTTAAAAAAAAAAAAAGTATCTTCACGCCCATATCCCCGAAGAGGTAGGCAGAGGCACAACCAGGGCACCCACGACTAGCCGAAGATACTAAGTCCCATAATGTGATAGGTGGCAAGCCTATCGCCAACCGGGCACGTTTCCAATCCCGACCAACATTTTTTTTTATTAGAAAAATGGAAAAATCCAATTTTCTTTTTGTTGGCCGACCCGGGATTCGAACCCGAGACCTCATGCAGTCAAGTCCAACACTCGGACCGCTCGACCACAGAGGCGATAAAACTACTTTTAAAACTTTAGTAAAAGTACATTATTGAAAAGCCAAGGTTGTGCTTGTGATAATTGACGTGGTATTTATTTCCATTTAAATTATATAATATTGTTACGTCTTAATTTGAAATGGTGTATCTTGTTTATATTATTTTACATTTATACCATTTTTGTTTTTGTTTTTCTCCTTACTGTTATTATTAATATTTTAATATTGTGTTATAGTTTTTTGTATGTTTAATCTCTTTACCTACTGAATCTTTGTTTATATAATCTCCTTAGACGAAAGGTTATCTGGTAGAGATCGCTTTGTTTGGCGAAAAGACCGCCTTTTGTGTACTATAAACTATAATAACATGCTCTTGTTAATACTTAATTGTACCATTTTGTAATAAGTTTAATTGTGCACAATAAAGAGTTTATTCATTCATTATTTTATATTTTTTATCTCCTGTGACCAACAGAAATACAATGGAGATAGCAAATAGAAAACACGTCATTTAACATCTATTTGATGTACACTGTACTCAGTGATCGTCACTAAAAGATACTGGTAGCCCCGCTGATCGTGAAATGTCAACCTAGGTCTTCTGGGCACACACAAACATTCATTTTCTCGTGTTGTTTGGTCTCCTTTGCAAAATAGACCATTTGTCTTCCTGACAGGTATATCGTAAAAGGCGAGCATAGGCTTAGTAAAACCATGACATCTGACTAGGTGGTAAAGTTTTGCAGCGACTCGCCCGGTTTGGTGCCACCGCCTTACATATTCAGTCAATATTTGTCAAAGTAAAAAAAAGACATTCGCATTGTTTGTCTGTTTTTTTATCTGTACATCTGCCATTCTTATCACATCATATCAAATTCATCTGGACTTATCAAACCGAACTAATGAGCATGCTCATTCTCATATTCTCACTTTTGTACCAATACTTTCTATAAAACTAAAACGTTTAAACGAAAAAGCGCACACTCCGCTGGTTCGATCATGTAGAAACAATGATAGATGAAAGATTGACAAAACAGATATAAAATGCAAATGTGGAGGGATGTAGGTACCTGGGGAGATCTAGGTAGATATTCCATGACAAAGTGATACAGTTTTGTCTAGAGTGTCCGCAGATTAATAAAGATCGTAACATTTCGTAATCAATATTCTCTGCCTCCTCCGTTTAGGACGTGGTTGGATAATAAGTAAGTAAATTTTAATATTTTTAATAATAAAATGCAATCAGGAATAAATAATTTGAGCCCTGTAAAATAAAAAACCAACTTCAATTTGATAACTACGCCGGCTAAGTAAACATTAGATATATTTATAAGCCTATCACTAAACTTCATTAAAATCAGTTCAGCCGTTTTGACATGAAAACCGAGTAGGTATATATAAAAACGAAGTACACATAAAAACGTATTTACTTTCATATACTATAATGAATATACACGTTGGAAGTGACAATCTCCCAAAATTTAAAATCACAGACTCGCACCATAATGCTGAGTTTACATTTTTAATCCCCGACGAAAAAAGGAATGTCACAAGTTTGACGTGTCCGTGTTTGTGTTTGTGACCGCCTCGTTGGTCGAGTAGCTAACGTACACGCTTAACTACATCGACCAAACGCGAGGCTCGGGTTCGATTCCCGACGGGGGCAGGCATTTATGTGATGAACAT
>NJDD01002197.1:56996-68587 GCA_002245505.1 Calephelis nemesis | reverse complement strand
CTACCAAAACGCTCCACGCGCCTAAAGAAGTTTTCACCTCAAAAATATTTTAATTGATTGGGATCGTGATTTTGCCATTTGCCCTGATAGGCGGGACAAACCAACAATTAAACAAAACTTGCCATTATTTTATAGTGTTTTAACATCAGTATAATATCCAATAAACTTACATGTGTCAGAGGCCTAACAATCCATCCTTAGTTAGCCAAAGCAATCTGTGTTATCTATATATATATTTATAACGAACAAAGAATTTTACTCATATTTTTAAATTAAGAAATACTTGCACTGTTTTACGTATCACTTATACTTTATTATTTTATAAATAGCCTACCGGTTTCGCTTTTGACAACATCATCAGGGCTAGAACTTAAATTAATCATTAAGTAATTTAAGTTCTAGTCCTGATTAAGTAATTACTCATTAAGTAATTTAAGCTCTAGCCCTGATGTTGATGTCAAAAGCGAAACCGGTAGGTTATTTATAAAATGATATAGTATAAGTAATACGTAAAACAGGACAAGTGTTTCTTCATTTAAAAATATGAATATTTGGAAGTTTTACCAAACACCGACGATGGAAAATATCAAAATAAAGAATTTTACCATTTATTTTCCTTCCTACCTTTATTTCTTCATGATTTCATTATATACCTAGGTTTTTTCTGACCAACATATATACTAACCATTTGTCCACTTTAAACGGAAATCACTTATTTGCTTAATGTAATAGCTTAATTGATTAAACGATTTTTCTTATCGAACTTACAACTGCTAACTATGCTATCCCAGTTAAAACCTCCACTTTGGTCGTCTACAAAACTCGAAAACTAAGACTTTAAACACACAGTGGCATAAACTTAAAGACGGTTTAGTTCATTAGTAGTTTGCATCCCAGCTGCAGCAATGTCCAAACACCCAACTTTAATAAAACTTTTGCAATATATTTGCATTATTGCAAGATTATTGTTTGCTTATTTTAATTATACACATGAAATCCCAAATCTATCCTATCCAATTATGCAGTCTTTATATTGTATGGTGTTGGAAATCAAACAAGCAGATTTTCTGATGGAGTAAAAGTTGTATTGATAGCAATAATTGTGTATTGCGAACATGATACACAGATACCAAGTCCCTTGTTTTAGTGTTAACCAACATCGTTGCAAGAGTTTAACTTCTCTAAATGTTTTCTCTAGAAGTCTGAAAAAACATAAATGTATACTTTTTAAACAGCGAAAAATATTTCTTTAATAGAAAATCTGGACAAATTATATGAATTAATTTGACCCAAAAGTAAGCAAGTAATGTGTCTAGTTGTGGGCTTTAATCACCTATATTAAGTATAGAAATATTTAAATATATATATAAAAAATCTAATGATCAGCTATGTAAATACACACACTTATTGTTTCAACCAAACGACCGTTTGTCCTAGTCGGGAATCAAATCCGAAGCCTCTGGTAGGTGGCATAATAACGCTAAACCCATTGCCTATTGATATAGCATTAAAAAAAGCCTATACTATGCTGTATACCAATCTATATTTGATCAAAACAGCTTAAAACAAGAATCTTCTATAACAAATGTCGAAAATTCATTTACATAGAGTTGAACTCTTTATAATGCACCTCGAGACGTATGCGTAGCTTGGCTTCCACTTCTTTTCCCCGAGTTGGTCCGGGCTCCTTTTCAGAATAGACCATCTGCCTTCCTGCCAGGCAGCTCGTAAAAGGCGAGCGAAATCTTACTGTCACTAACACCGCGACACCTGACTAGGTGGTAGAGTTTCGCAGTGACTCAACCGGATTGGTACCACCGCCTTACCTATTCCTGCCGCCATAACGTCATGACGTGTTCCGGTTCGGAGGGTAAACTTACTTTTGCTCGAGGCCTAACATCCCGGCCTCAGGTTGGCAGCGCACCATTACCACCTTTGGTGTCTCTAGGCGGCGGAAATTTCTTAGCATCAGGAAATCCATCTGCTTGTTGCCTTGCAATAGCATAAAAAAAACTTCACCGATTTTGATGAAACAAAGTCACTTAGAAATAATGTAGGATCCTAAAGGTGAAAAAAATTTTGAAATCGGTCCAGAAGTTTCGGAGTCTAAGTACCTACTCATTTCAAACAAAACAAAAAATCAAACATTTCCTCTTTATAACATCAGTATAGATATAAGTTTTGAGGTATGTATTTAAAAAGGTAAATAATATTTTAAAATTGTGAAATTGGATTAAAAGTATCCTATGTTCTAAGCTATCAATTTTCAGCCAAATCGGTCCAGCCGTTCTTGAGTTATAAGTAATGTAACTATCACGACATTCTTTTCTATATTAAATGTATGATGGTTGCCTATTTATTGCCATAGACTAGGTAATTTAGGCATTTAGGCTTAAAAATAAACATACAAGCATATTATAATAACCCGTAATTGGATGAACTCGTTAGCCGAGGGGTTAGCGTACTCGCTTAACGTCACAAACCATTTATAAGTCTCGGCTTCGATAAAAAGTGCATATAATTCATTTACTTTGGAGTTAGGTTAGTTTGTACGGACAATCTGTGCACTTTTTAAATAGATATTAAAATAAAACTTTCTCATTTGTAATTTTGTAATTGGAATATTGTTTACCCGGAATGTCAGTTCGTGCCTTGTCCGGCGGTGTGATGACGTCAGCAGTTCCGTGTTTGGTCGGGATTCGATTCCAGCAGGCTCATCGTCTGCAGCCATTGAGCACCAGAACCATTTGTAGGGAGGAATATTTCTGACAACAAAGAAGCTTTATGAAGTTTGAAGGCAATCAAATAGAATATATTAGAATAACTCTTTAGTGTACAAAAAAATACATAAAAGATAAATAACATTACGTAACATAACATAACGTTATGACGTATTCCGGTTTTGAGGGTAGGGTAAGGTAGCCGATAAACTTACTTTTGCTCGAGGCCTAACATCCCGGCCTCAGGATCGCAACGCCATTACCACCTTAGGTGTATCTAGGCAGCGTGAATTTCTTACCATCAGGAAATCGCGCTGCTTTCCATTATCATGATAAAATGTTTAGCAAATTTAACCGGCTATCCTCGATATCGACACATGATGTTGGAAGGCTAAGAAGCAGACTGATTTCCTGATGGTAAGAAATTCACGCCGCCTGGAGAGATACCAAAGGAGGTAAGGGTACCTTTACCTTCTTTGGTATCTCTCCAGGCAAGACTAACCTGAGGCCGCAGTGTTAGCCGTCGAGTTAAAGTAAGTTTACGGGCTACCTTATTCTCCAAACCAGGCGAGTCGCTGTGAAACTCTACCACCTAGTCAGAGTCACGGTGTTAGTGACCGTAAGCCTATTTGTTTTTTTTTATGATATTGGAAGGCAAACAAGCAGACGGATTTTCTGATGGTAAGAAATTTCCGCCGCCTAGAGACACCAAAGGTGGTGATGGTGCGTTGCCAACCTGAGGCCGGGATGTTAGGCCTCGAGTAAAAGTGAGTTAACCGGCTACCTTACCCTCCGAACCGGAACACGTCATGACGTTATGGCGGCAGGAATAGGTCAGGCGGTGGTACCAATCCGGGTGAGTCGATGCGAAACTCTAGCACTCAGTCAGATGTCACGGTGTTAGTGTCGGGAAAACTATGCTCGCCTTTTACGAGCTGCCTGGTAGGAAGGCAGATGATCTATTCTGCAAAGGCACCCGGACGAACACGGGGTAAATAGTCTTACCTAAGTGTGGTAAATATTCTTCTAGAAAATATGAGGTAAATGACTGGATTGGCAGCAGAGTTTAGTGGTGCCAGGCTTTGTATCAACGATGCCATCGCAATGTTGGCTTGTGTCACAGGCACGAAACCATACACTTGCAGCAGGTCGAAGATCATGTAAGGACTCCAGCATACGACGAACACTGAAAACAAAATGACTTTTAAAACTCAAGTTCAATGGCTGAATTCTTGTTTTCATACTAGCTGTTCCCGCGAACTAGGTTCCGCCCATTCAGTTTGTATGTGAAAAATTAAAATGTTGTTTTTCCCAGTTTCCGCACAATTGAACAGAATAAAAAGTATCCTATATCCTTCTCCCGGTTCTAAGCTACCTCCCCACCAATTTGCAGCCTAATCGGTTCAGCCGTTCTTGAGTTATAAAATATAGTGTAACTAACACCACTTTCTTGTTATAAATAGTGTAACTAATACCACTTTTATTTATATATTTAGATTGACCTTAGGCCGGGGTTAGCATACATGCATAGCTCCACCGATTAACTGTTAGGATCGGGTTCAATTCCCGACGAAGGCAAGCACTTGTGTGATGACCATGTTTTTGTTAGGTCTGGGCGTTTATTGAAATTTATATTGGTGGCTTTTCGAGTAATTCCATGTATTTGTATCGTTGACTAACGTCAATAACACAAGCATGTAATTTGTTCACTATGACGTTACATCAGTTTGTATGATTTATCCAGATATATTTATTTATTTATAGTGGCATTAGTCAAGTGCCGCCTACCAGAGATGCAAAGTTGCATGTTTTTGCTACGATTCTGAACTGTTAATTAACGTATTTAGGCTTTTTTTGACAAATTACACAAATGTAATCTAACCCCTAAGTAAGCAAATTATTTCCTTGTGCTGTGGGTGTAAGTTAATGATTATAATTATTATTAATAAGTTACAAATACTCAAAAAGATGTCGAATTGCAGATATTGATATGTTTATCACACAAATATTGGAAATCGAACGTAAGACTCGCGGTTAGTCGGTGGCGTTAGGTGCGCTAACTCTTAAACCAACGACAACAAAATTAAAAAAATTAAAGCTAGAAGTTAGTCTTGAGTTTTCATATTCACATTTTATCTAAAAAAAAAGTATGCTATAGTCACTACATAGTATAAAACAAAGTCAAGCGACTTTGTAAGCTTAAATCTTTAAAATACTCAACGGATTTTGATGCGGTTTATTTAAATCGACAAAGTGATTGAAGAGGAAGGTTTATATGTATATTTTATAACTGTGCGAAGCCGAGACGAGACGCTAGTATAAAATAAAAATAGAAAATAAATAATATAAAATAAAAAAACGTAACTTACAAGATTGTAAGTAATATTTACGTACACAATAATTTTAATAAATAAATAAATATTTCTGGACAAGCAACACAAATTGAATCTAACCCCAAAGTAAGCAAATTATATGCTTGTGTTATGGGTGTTAGTCAACGATACTAATACATAGAAATACTTAAATATATACCAGAATAAATTTAATAAACACCCAGACCCGGAAATGCAGACATCTAAATGTTCATCACACAAATGTCTGCCCCCGTCGGGAATCGAACCCGAGCCTCGTGGTTGGTCAGTGCAGTTATGCGTGTACGCTAGCCACTCGACCAACGAGGCGGTTTAAGATTTGATATGTAGAGATAAACAATGCAGATATCAAGTGCTGACAATAGTCTCCATCCTCCTATATTCTATTAGGATTTAAATATATTCTATGAATATATTATCTACAAATACGACCCTGGGCTTCCAAGAAGCTAAAGTTATTAAGACTATCACTAGCAATGGTTATATATTCTGTACGAGTACTTGATAACTCTCTCAGTCCTAGTTTTCAACTAGTTTACGTACGTGTGTATTTTTAACGAGATTTAAAGATAAACATCAAAAACAATCTATGTATCGCCTCTGTATTCTAGCGGTTCAGTTGATGGACTCGAATCCTGGGTCGGGCAACTAAAAGAAAATTGGGTTTTCCAATTTTCTAATAAAAAAAAATTTTGCTCGGGATTGGATATGTGCCCGGTTGGCGATAGGCTTGCCACCTATCACATTATGGGACTTAGTGTCTTCGGTGACCTGGTTGTGGATCTGCGTATTTCTTCGGGGACATTGACGTGAGGATATAATCTATGAATATTTTGATAAGCATCCAAAATAATATAAATCGAAACTATGGTCTAATGGTCTTCATGAGGTCTTGGGTTCGATCCCCAGCTTGGTTAACAAACATAAAAAGGTTTTTTTCAATTTTCTAGAAAAACAACGTTGCCTAGGATTGGATATGCTGACACATATTCAATCCTGGGCAACTTGGTGATATACTTGCTACCTTATCACATCGTTGGACGAGTCTTGAGCTAGACGTGAGTGTCCTAGTTATATCTTTGCCAACCATTCCAGAGACATAGGCCTAATAATACCTTTTTAAATATTTAAAAAAGTACTTAAAGTAAGTAAAGTAAGTACATCTACTCACAAGTTTTCTAACCAGGAATACAAGAGTAGCAAGCATAGACGGTGTGGAAACAAGAATGGGTAAAGTGAATGTATGAAAATTTATTATATTTTAAGTAGGAATGCAATATTTAAATCTAATTTTTTAACAGTTGTCCAATACCATGAGCTCGAGGGATAACAATAATTGTCCTAAAATTAAACATATTCAACAGCCGTCAACAACCTTTATGTAAGGTAGATAAGAACTATCTCAATCACGTCACCTTCAAAGGGAAATTTCGCATTGAATTATTTATAATTGAATTGAAAGATCTACCTTTAAATAAGTTTACAATATGTATTAAAGCAAAACTATGTGAGAAAGGCTATTATAAGGTCTCACAGTATTTGAAAGATGAACATGCTTGGGGACAGAAGTTTCAATCTCCCACTGCAATTTGTAATATGATTTGTTGTACTTTGTTACCTTTTATGTTAAAATTAAATTGTAATTGTATATCAATGTAACTATTAATATTGAAAACAGACAAGCCCGCTGAGTTTCTTTCGCCGGATCTTCTCAGTGTGAGGCCGCGATTCCGATTCGGTGGTAGTATATAAAAATGTAGACGCGCACAAGTAACACTTGTATGGTGCACGTGAATAAAGTTTTTTAATTGATTGATTGATACCACGGATAGACATACAAACACGTCATGCACGGCAAACTTTTATCATTCCATTTTTAAGGCGGGGGCTAGTATGTTTGAGATGCAGGTCAAGCTATGATCCTTCCCTAATGGCGCACTTGACAAAATATCGAAACGTTTTTTCTGTTAGTTGACTAGTTAGTTGGCACTTCGATGGTTACCTTTTACTTAATTTTTTTCTATAAAACACCGTAGGTATTTTTGTAAAAGATTACACTGATAATATTCTTTTTTGTAGCAAATACTTGCACTTATCCAATTTAATACTATACGTTACTCTTTAGCCAACCGGTTTCACTTTTTACATCGTCAGGGTGGATAACTATAAGTGTTTGCTACAAAAAAGTGTGTATACAATGGAATTCCACCAAGTGCCGACGATGGCAAGTATAAATTGTATACTGAAAACCTTATTTATTATTATGCAAGCCATTTTCATTGTATCGGTGTAGGTTTTGAACATATGCCGTATGTCAGTCCGTAAGAGGCAATGTTGTGTTAATAAAGCATCATCCAGACGGTTGGAATCACACCTTCCACAAACGTGACGATTATGTTTGTCCCACACGGATCAAATCATGTAATTGCCGCCTCATCATTAGTATTACCAACTTAACAGACTTCTCGTCATATTTAAAGAATTTAAATATGCTTACGATGGGATAATTACTATTGGTATATTTTGGCTACGACTGGGTGCTCCGCGGCGCGCTGCCCACCAACCTACGGGTAGCGCGCTACGCGGACGACACACTGGCCGTAGACAGGGGGAGGGACCTGGGTGAGACGTTGCATCTGGCGGAGGTGGGGACAACCATCATCGTTGGCTGGACGCTCCCTGGGTCTGGAGGTGAACCTCCCCAAGACCGAGGCCCTATTGTTCCATGGACCTCGTGGTGGGCCCCCCTTCAGGTATGCCGGTGGTACTGGATGGGATCCGGGTCCGGTTTATCTCATCCTGGACGGGAGGTGGACTTTCAGGGCACATTTTGTCCGGCTTGCCCCGAGAGTCCTGGGAGCCGCCGCTGCTTTGGGGAGGCTGCTGCCCAACGTGGGAGGCCTGAGCGCCAACTACCGACGGCTGTACTCCGGCGTCGTATGGAGTATGGCCCTGTATGGGGCACCAGTCTGGGCAGACGCCCTAGGTCGCGCCAACAAGACCCTGCTGCGACGTCCGCAGCGGGTCATCGCGACCAGGGCGATACGCGGGTACTGGACGGTGTCCTGGACGGCGGCATGCGTCCTCGCGGGAGACCCCCCGCCCTGGGAGCTCCAAGCGCGTGCTCTTGCCGACACATACCTCGCGGTATCGTCGGCGAGAGCGTGCGGGGAGCCCCTGGCGTGGGAGGACGTGAGGCGCATGCAGAGGCAGGCGTGGGAGACCACGTTGGAGCGGTGGAAGGAGGACCTAGCCCCACCTGTCCCTGGACAGGCGACGGTGGAGGCTATCCGACCGGTCCTCCGAGGGTGGTTGCAGCGGCGGCTTGGGTCGCTGACGTTCCGACTTGTGCAGGTGTTTTCCGGGCACGGATGCTTCTGGAAATATCTGCACAAGATCGCGAGACGAGAGGCGACCTCGGCCTGCCATGATACGGCGTCCCACACGCTGGGAGAGTTTGTATTACTGATGTTTCTTTTTGTGCAGTAATTGGCATTGATAGAGATCATACTTCTTATCTGTCGACATAATGAAAACGTCATGTTTCTGTCGTGTGGGAGAGTAGCAGGTATACTAGCAAGTTAGACCTAACACACACCGGCTTCGGGAAAGCCATAACCTATAACATCTTTAATGTCTATGAGATACGGTTATCGGTTATGAAAATAAATGAAAGCAGTGCGTCCCTATCTCGTGTCATAAAAAGAAAAACGCGTAAAAGCATTAACTGTTTTCGGGGTACTGAAAGGTGTATATACTTCCCGATTATTTGTTAAGTAAATATCTTCACGCCTATATCCCCGGAGAGGCACAACTGTCCTGGTTGTGATGATGTGATGTGTGAAAGATTTTTTAAGCAATACATTTATCCATTTTAAGCTGATTTTCATTATAGTTTCTTGTCGTGATTTTTTTAATTTTTTTTTAAAGTTTAATATGTTTTGCAATGTGGACATATTCTCAGAAGTTCTACTAACGAAAAACAATATTTGCCACGCAAACATGGAAAAATATACAGACAAAAAATTGTTTCCTGTAACATTCAAAATACTTACATAATAATAAGCATAGTATCAGACATATTCGTGTGGAAGGCGAGTTGCATGACGTATTGTAGTTTTGCCGGTCACACCCAAATTGAAAAGAAAGTTAATGGGGTGGAAAAATGAGGGTATTTGCTACACCAAAGTATCTTCACGCCCATATCCCCGAAGAGGTAGGCAGAGGTGCAACCAAGGCACCCACGACTAGCTGAAGTTACTAAGTCCCACAATGTGATAGGTGGTAAGCCATCCGGGCATATATCCTATCTCGAGAAACTTTTATTTATTAGAAAATTGGAAAAACCCAATTTTCATTTTGTAGCCTGACCCGGGATTCGAACCCGGGACCTCATGCAGTCAAGTCCAACAACTGAACCGCTAGACCAGAGAGGTGATCAATTACTTATTGAGGTTTTGAATGACATTTTAATATACATCGAGGGTTGAACCCGAAATTGATTTTCTTATAAAGTCACTTTCTTCCTAGAGCCATAATTATTTGCCCAAAGACTTGATTTGCATCCCCAGGTCCGCTCTCAAAAGGAGAAATCAAACCGAGCAGTCTCCAAAGCAATGTGCAGTCGAGTCACGAATCCAATTGTAAATTTATGAGATTGTCGGGTGAACCCGTTTACTGTGTGGTAAGATGCCTTATAGTCAAAGATCCGAAACAACATCAACTTATACCGAGCTGATAATTGAATAAAAATTATTTTATTAGCATGTAAGTATATTATCGATCATCTTAAAAGCAGGTTGCCTAAACAAATCCTGGACCGAATATTTTTAATAATTTTAAAAAATGTTTTCCAATTTTCCTTTCAGGCAACCATAACCCTAAAATCTATTAAAAATTGTAAAAATGTAATAAAACTGCACGAAATGTTAATCCAATTTTTTTCTATTATCCGATCCCGTGAAAGTAACTAGCACCGACAATTATCTGTTTATTCCTGGCAATCCAGATAAATAATAGGCAACCCAACTTCTGCAACTTTGTCTTATACCTAGGTCGGGATGAAATCTTACTACTGCGGCAAAATTTTTATTAAAAAACATTTTAAAACATGAAAACATGTCTAGGTTTTTTTAGGCAACCCATTTTTAACATATTTTCTGATATACTAAATTTGCTATAAAACCGGTTTCATCATTTCATCAGCTCGGTGTAGGTCGACCTAACTTCGGATCTTAGACTATTAGTATTTCAATGACACAACTAAGTAGCCCAATTTTGAACCCCTTTCTTATTCTAAATTTGTTCGCATTAGTAATGAATAAGGCAATTGAGTTAATATCGGTATATTGTTCTATTTGAACTTGGTAATGCTTTGTATTTAAACAGATTTGCTTTGACTGTACACTAGATGTTTCATGCAGCTACGCTCACATTTTTAAGTTATTTTTTACGCCTGTGTATAACTACACAAATACTCGCACCTTCTTGGGCTCCCCTACTATTTGCTCTAAAAAGATTTAAAGAAGCTTATATTTAATGATACTATCATTTTCATTTTCCCCGGTCCGGGCTCCTTTGTAGAATAGACCTTCTGCCTTCTTTGTCAGGCAGCTCGTAAAAGGCGAGCATAGGCTCACCGTCACTAACATCGTGACATCTGACTAGGTGGTAGAGTTTCGCAGCGACTCACCCGGATTGGTACCACCGCCTTATCTATTCCTGCCGCCATAACGTCATGACGTGTTCCGGTTCGGAGGGTAAGGTAGCCGGTAAACTTACTTTTGCTCGAGGCCTAACATCCCGCCCTCAGGTTGGTAACGCACCATTACCACCTTTGGTGTCTCTAGGCAGCGTGAATTTCTTACCATCAGGAAATCCATCTGCTTGTTTGCCTTCCAATATCATAAAAAAAGCCTTTTAACTATTTTTACTTACAAAAATGAAACGATGACATCGCTCCGAAATGAAATAAAAATACACTTTGAAATGTATGACTAATTTGAAGTACAAAAGAATTGTTGAAAGTTGAATATCTTAGAATCTTGTTTTTTTATAAATAAATTAATATTTTTAGGGTTCCATAGCAGCATGGCAAAATGGAAGAGAAAGACACTTCCAAAGTCGTTAAATGTGTTTTCGACTTCTCAAATCTAAAATAAGAAAAAACAGTCTAAAATAGATGTGTGTAGGTTTGGTTTGCTAACGAAAATGGGTTTGAGCAAGATGTTAGTTTTGGAGTACATTTTCAAAATTCGAAATTTATTGAGGAAGATGTTAGTTTTTACAAAATTCGAAATTTATTCGTATTTATTTTGTCACATGAAAACTTTTTACATCAAAAGAATTTACGTATTCTATTCTCAACATTTATCCCTAATATATGCTTTCTACGGAATCCTTCGAGGACGGTTCCGACTTGCACTTAGCCTTACTGACACTTATACAAGTATTTCTGAGTTTATAGTTTATACTAGACAGATTTTTTTTTTTTTTTTTT
>NJDD01002197.1:35899-48089 GCA_002245505.1 Calephelis nemesis | reverse complement strand
CGTTTGGAGTAGGTAGACACATCATTATGCCAGGATGTTCTCCCACATTTTTCCGTGCAAGTTCAAATTTATCACAGAATCGGTTCATACTAATATTAAAAAGCTGAAGAGTTTAATTTTGTTGCTACGATTTCTAAATGTGGGTTTCTGAAGATATCCCCGAAGGGTTAGTTCTGCCTAACTGCACAACCAGAGCACTCACGACTAGCCGAAGACATTAAGTCCCACAATGTGGTAGTTGTCTGTAGCCGGGCACTTATCCAATCCCGGGCAAGTGGCAACGTTACTTTTAGTAGAAAATTGAAACTTCACATTTTTTATTTGTTTTTGTTTTTTGTTGCCCGGACCGGAAATAGAACCCAAGATCTCAAGAAGTAATTCCGAGGACGGACGGTTAGACCTCAGAGACGATATGTATATTTCTAAAATTTTGAAAAAAAATCTGTTAGAGGTTTCCATAACTAATTTAATTTTATTTCACAGGATTAACTTATTTAATTTCGCAGGATTTGCCGAAGTGCAGATAAAACTGTAAACACAATAACGTATTCCTACGATTTATCTGAGGTGAAATTAGAAAAGAGAAAGTGTATGTTCACGGTTTGACGGCAAAATTGCTGAATTAAATTTTAATATTTACAAAAAAATAGATGAAACTTTGGATAGCGATATAGGCTACATTTCATCTTAAAATTTTAACGAGCAGTGTTACAGAGCTAAATATCAAATTAGTAGACTACGCGGGCGAAGCCGCGGGTAACAGCTAGTTTAAGATAATACACAAAAATATACTTGCCAGAAACAAGTTTTTCTGAAAATTAAGCTTACTATGAATATGTTTTATAAAAGTAACACTGTGATTAAATAAAACAGGAATGGATCAATTTAGCCGTACTTGAAAATAATGTGACCATAATAAAAATGAAATATCCTCGCCATAGGTTAAAATTACGATCCTTTACGTGCTATTAAACAATATTAAGTATCGGCAAAAGACCAATCCCTAATCTTTATAGGGTAACCTATTTACATTGTACAAAGTACGTAAAAGTTACTTTCTTTATGTAATAATTTAGCCTTAAAACACATGGGCATTTCGCACGCATGGGCACGAAGAAAAATTCGTGGCGTACAGACACCATTGATTTTATTGGTGTGTCAATGTTTTGGGGCCAGGATGCTAAGCTCATTGTAAAAGAAAACCGTCTAACCTGCCGAGTCGGAACACGACTTTCATAATATAGTGGTGTGAATGGGTAAAGCGGTGGATTTTAACTATTATTATTCTTTAAAGGGGACCCTAACAAATATTGGACACTTTGTCGTGAATTAAAAGATCAAGAGAAATATTATACTTAAAAAAGCAATGCTTTTCTTCTTCGCTCAAAGTTTCACAACGCTTAACGAAAAAGAAATCACCTCAGACAGGGTGTTTGCGGTTTAAATGCGCCTTAAAAAAATTATTTTTTACTTATTTTTACACCAATACTTCATAATTTCAGTCACACTCTCTCTGACAGATTTTCCGCAGCGCTCTCGTTTCGGCCTAACAGTTTATCCTACTTTCTTACTTCTTCTCAGATGTCTGACTTTCCATTCTTTCTTTTTGTTTTGTTGAATGAGGCGTTACTTTTAAAATAATACTATGTAATAAATGTGGGATAAAGGAGTATTTTGATAAAGCAATATCGATATCAGGCACAGAATTGCGCAATTAGGGGTCTTTGGCTGCAGGTAAGTCCAATTCATGAATAGCTCACTGTTTTTCCTGTTTTGTCACGTCATAATACGTACATACGTTTTTGGCCAAATTGCAAATAAATGATTTTGTTTGTATTTAAGTATGGATTTCCGGGAAGTAACGCCTACTTCTATCAACCTTTACAATAACGATATCTACGTATTTGGACGTATTTCTAGAATCTATTAATGTTTATTCAGTTACCGTGAATATGATTTCACAATAAGTTAATATAAAACAAACAAACTCCCGTGTAAAAATAACGCTTTCATAAAAATAGCAAAGGAATTTATCCGTACCTGACTGTCTATAAAGTGGTCGTAAAAAATAAAATATCTGCGACTTAGGGTAAAATCACGGCCCTTTATGGTATTAAACAGTATTAGGTATTGGCAAAGGGAAAGTCCTTAATCTTTATAGGGCAACCCTACATTGTCCAAAGTACATAAAAGCTGGTAGAGTGTGAGTAAAAAGTACAAGAGAAGTATTTCACGCCCCACGCTGCACGACGTCCGCAATGTGCTTCACATGGCACGTTCGTTCCCATGAAAGTAAATTATAATAACGGGCTTTGTCCACTCAAGTATAATGGAGTTTTTATCGTTTAAGTTTTTATGGAAACTTCGCGGAGAATACTTAAAACCTTAATTGCATTTTAATTTTGTGCTAATAAATATTTCTGTTTTAATGTTTGAAAATCTTAATTGTCGTTGTTAAAAATGACTATTATTTTATTGATAGGGTCTGCCAACAATGTTTTGAATATACCATTTGTTTTCAATATACAGCCTTCGCAAGATTTTTTTTTATTTTAGCTCTCTTTTTGTGAATAACGTTTTAACGTTTTCAGTGTTTAAATAAAATGTTAATATTTAAATAATTATAGTCTATTTTTGCAGGTATACCACGCTTATCGCCTCTGTGGTCTAGCCGTCCGGGTGTTGGACTTGACTGCATGAGGTCTCGGGTTCGAATCCTGGGTCGGCCAACAAAAAGAAAATTGAATTTTTCCAATTTTCTAAAAAAAAATGTTGGTCGGGAATGGAAATGTGCCCGGTTGGCGATAGGCTTGTCACCTATCACATTATGGGACTTAGTGTCTTCGGCTAGTCGTGGGTGCCTTGGTTGTGCCTCTGCCTACCTCTTCGTGGATGTGGGCGTGAAGATACTTCTTTTTTTTATACTACGCTTAAATTACTTTATCAAAATAACCATTCAAACATCTGAAACATAGCACAGAGTGCACGGTACGAAGTTTGCAAAAACAGTTAGTAATAAGTAAATACAATATTGCAACGCAGATATAGTTTGAAACAGAATTAAAAAAAAAAGTATCTTCACGCCCTAAGAGGTATCCCTAAGAGGTAGGCAGAGACACAACCAGGGCACCCACGACTAACCGAAGACATTAAGGCCCACAATGTGATAGGTGGCAAGCCAGCCAGCAGATATCCAATTTCGAGCAAAATTTTTTTTAATTAGAAAATTGGAAATAAAACAATGTTCTTTTTGTTGCCCGACCCGGGATTCGAAACCAGGACCTCATGCAGTAAAGTCCCACATCTGAAGCGCTAGACCACAGAGGCGAATAGAGAGAGGAAATTGAATGTAAGCTTATTGTGTCGATGATATGGTTTCCACAAGATAGGTATTTGCAGAAGTAAATTTGCGTGTAGGAACTAATCCTATTTTAATAAATGCGAAAGTTTCTGTTTGTTTGTTTGTTACTCCTTCACGCAAAAACTGCTGAACCGATTTTCAAAAAATTGTGTTCATACATAATCAACTTGGAATAGCACATGTGACAGTTTTTATCCCGAAACAATGTTCTTGTGGGACCACGCGAGCAACGCTGCGGGCAGCAGTTAGTAATTCATAATTTTAATATTTCTCTAAAATTTGATTATCCAATGCTTAACTGACCATTATCATCTGGCGTGGAACTAAATTTTCCATTTAATGCATATTGAATAGTGCAAACTACATGTACTGACAGCAGTTGGTCGGACACCCTCGACGCCTTTAGAGTTACTAGTTCTTAAAAGCTTTGTTAGTGCTTTATTTTTTTAAGTTTTTAACCACTTTTCTTGTCTCAACCTTGTATCACACGTATGTAAGTATAATATATTTTGTTCTTAATAATTCTATGTATTTACTGACGAGAGATCAAAGACTACATTGTGTATATGTATGCGTTTGTGCGTGCGTGTGTTTGTGTGTGCGTGTTTGTGTGCCAATGCCAACGAACGAACCAATTTTGTTGCAGTTATTTTTGTAGTAGGCGGTTTTTATATACAATTTAGATTAATTTTATCTAGTTATTTAAATGTTTAGTTTTATAATTATTTATAAGTAATACGGCGAACTTTGCAAAGATTGTAGAGAATAGTAAGTTTTCTTCCAATTTTCCTTGCAATTGTCCCAGTTTTTCCAATAAATTATAGTAGAATTTTTCAAGGTATTCTAGAGTTTTTGGCTTTGGTATAAAGCAAAGTCGCTTTCCGCGTCTGTCTGTATGTATGTATGCTTATATTTTTAAAACTACGAAACGGATTTTGATGCGGTTTTTTTTCAATAGGTAGAGTGATTCAAGAGGAAGGTTTATATGTATAATAACATGCCTCATACATTAGAGAACCACTGATAATTTCAAGATTTCTAATGCGAAATCGTAAATAAACGTATTTTTTTGCGCTTGCATTGCAAACGCTGGCTGAACTCTACGAGATAGATCAAAATAATGTACTAAGTATTGTTTACCCTATAAAGGTCTACAAAAAAGTTCGCGATGGTATATGTTTATCTCTTAGGGATAACTTACAATAACCAATTTTTATCCTTTACTTTTTACGAAAAATAATGGCTCATTTACGAAGCGATTTAAAGCAATACAACATTAATCCTTATCTAATAAAGTATCTTAAATAAGTTTGACATTTAATATAGAACAATATAGCCATTTACAGTAAGTAAATTAAACGAATAGTTTCGGAGATATTACAGGTTTAAAATATAGGGACATCGCGGTTGCGGCGGTACCGGCTGGCCGCGGTGCGTGCGCGACGAAGCACCCGCCCTTTTTCATAGGACTGTAATTTACAGCGATCGCACGCATTTATCGGAGCTCCCTAGCGAGGAAAATAACAAACTTAATAAAAACGTGCTTTTCAGCGCGACATTTTTTATCTAAATTGTATTTATGTTCGTAATTTAATAATCCACACTAATATTATAAAGTTTGTATGCGAAAGTAACTCTGTCTGCCTGTCTGGAACCTTTTTACGCCTGAACCACCCTACCGATTTTGCTGAAATTTGGTATATAGATAGTTAGCATTCATGAGAAGGACATAAGCGTATTATTTTTTGGAAATTCAACCCCTAAATGGGTTAAAAGCGGTGGCAAAGTAAGTATGAAAAAAATATTTTTATTACACATTTTTGCATGAAACTTTGAATTAATGCTTTTTAGTACAAATGATGAAACACATATATCAGGATTTTTTCGAAATTCACCCCCATTGGGGGTTAAAGGGGGTATCTAAGTTTCTATGGGAAATTTAATTCTATTGAATTATTTTGCGTGACACTGAAATAATGCTCTGCAATATAATTTATGAGATACATATCTAAGCGTTTTTTGAAAATCAACCCCTATGAGGGTGAAAGGGGGTGGCACAATTTGCTTTGGAAAAATATTTAACAGTAATATTTACCATATGTCCATAACAATGAACCACGTACATCAGTTTATCATTAAAGAAAAACACACAGAGAAATGATGATGTACATAGTAGGAAAATTGGTTAAAAATCCCTACTTCCCTACTAATAATATAAATGCGAAAGTAACTCTGTCTGTCTGTCTGTTACGCTTTCACGCTTAAACCAGTAAACCTCTTTGCGTAAAGTAAAAAAACCTTTAAAAGTAAACAGTAAATTTTTATTTGTTTTTTTGTTGTTGCCTGGACAGGAAATAGAACCCAAGATCTCAAGAAGTAATTCCGAAGACGGACGGTTAGACCTCAGAGACGGTACGTATATTTCTAAAATTTCAAAAAAAAATCTGTTGGAGGTTTCCATAACTAGCTATAGGTACAGTTTAATTTAACAGGATTTACCGAAGTGCAGATAAAACTGTAAACACAATAACCTATTCCTACTATATATCTGAGGTGAAATTAGAAAAGAGAAAGTGTATGTTCAGTTTTAACGGCAAAATTGCTGAATTGATTTTAAAATTTACAAAAAAATAGATGAAACTTTGGATAGTGATATAGGCTACATTTGATCTTAAAATTTTAACGAGCAGTGTTGGAGAGCTAAATATCAAGTTAGTAGACTACGCGGGCGAAGCCGCGTGTAACAGCTAGTATACAATATATAGAATCAAGAAGCTATAATACTACTGGACATTGCACTCCTAACAAAGTCTTGATGTCAATCTGCAACTATTGCTGACTCATTCTAACTTACCGACCTCCGTTTCACTTCGACTTTATAATTAGACACAAGACTCTCCGAAAGAAAGCCGGGTAACAAAGAGTGAATTGACACCAGTTCTTTGTTAAAAGCGTAGTCATATCCAATAACATTACAATTTATGGATAGAATTAAACAGATAATGAAACGGATTTGTTATTGGTAACAAAAATGAGCCGGTTATAAACATTACAGACACTATGTTCACGGATGCTTGCCAATCAGGATAAAATGTGACTGGACTTTAAGCTTCCGAGCTGATGAGCTATGTCTTTAAATTCCACTCATACGCATCCAATCAAAAACCCCCTTACTAATACAACTTATGTTTCCGTTGATCTGGTGTTATTTTTTGTAAAAGTGTAGTTACACACCAGATCAATGGGTGCCTAAGTTTTATTAATAGGGGTGTATGTTGATATTGAATGCAAATTGTATTTCACTTATTAGCGATATTGTTTCAGTCCACCGTTGTGAGCTTCTTAAGTCTAAGACTACGCTTTTCACTTGAATAATCTGAGTATTATGCTCTTCCTTCTGAGAGTAAATTATATTCATGTTTGACAAATAATATTATGTTTATAATTCTAATTATAATGATATTAAATGTGGGCCTCTTAAATAAGCTCAGAGTTGCTCAGCGTGCTATGGAGAGAGCTATGCTCGGTGTTTCTCTGCGAGATATGATCCGTAATTCAGTGATCCGCAAGTGAACGAGAGTAACCGACATCGTTCAGAGAGTCAGCAAGCTGAAGTGGCAATGGGCAGGCCACTTTGCTCGCAGAACCGATAACCGCTGGGGAAAAAGGTTCTCGAGTGGCGGCCCCGCACCGGAGGACGGTGTTGGAGTGATTGGACGACCTCCCACCCGGTGGACTGATGACCTGGTCAAAGTCGCGGGGAGTTGCTGCTTATAAGCGGCTGGTGATCGTGACTTGTGGCGCTCTTTGGGGGAGGCCTATGTCCAGCAGTGGACGTCTTCCGGCTGATGATGATGATGATGAATTTTAAAGGCCGCGCTCAAACATGTCTATTATATTTTTACAGTCATTAAATTGACATTTACTAAACAAAGTTGTAGCCAAATTTAATCTATCATAAAAATTAAATAGTAATCTCTAAGTGCGGCCGTTGAAATTTAAATAGAAGTGATTACTTACCAAAAACTATAACAAATGTCATTTTGACAGTTTTTATTCTCGCCTTGGGTATGATTCCACGACTACTCTCTCTGCGGCTTTCCATGTCATCTCCAACTAACAAAAAAGCATCAGTTTATTATTTACTGGTTACCAAAATTTATAATAACAAAGACGAAACGATAAACGAATTAAATGTTCTTGTACAGTGACAATAGGTACCATTATTGTCACTGTTTACTATTGTAATGTTACAATTTACATGGTAATGTCTAAAGAAAAGAAAAAGAAAAAAATATTTATTTGCGGAATATGAGTGTTACAAAGATGTTACAAAATTATTTTAGCATTTCAACATATTCTCCCAACTTGTGGTGTGCAAATATTTAATAGGTTTTAATCAGATTACTTATTTTAGTTATTTAATTACAATCTACAACACACTGTATTTTGTATTTATTATAAGATTATTTATTAATACAAACAATTTTTAGAATGTAAATTAATTTATCCCTATCTACCGTAAACTACCACCGTTTCCAAACCTAGCCAGACAGGAGAAGAAACGGCAAAACGAAGTCTATTTGGCGAATCTATCGATAAATATAAATAAACTATCTACAGACAAAAATAGGCCTTCTAGAGTTTTGTTTCTGAGATATTTTGGTCATAATTTGAAAAATAGCAGCGGTAACCTGGCAACTGATCTAAAATAACACGACCTTTTATTTAAGATAGGTTAATAACATTGGCCGTATAACATTATCGTAATGGTCCCTGCAAGCCTAACTTCCTCCATATTCATTACTCTTTCAGGTTTCAGAGTCTCTTGACGCCACCATCGGATAGCTATGGCCTATCAGCCTCAGGTAACGCATTATCATAGAAAGTGTTTTCTTTCCACACAATAGGCTCCAAATTTTAATAAAAGTTAAAGAAAGCTCAAAGTTAAGTAGTTATTAACAGGACCGAATTGTGGAAGACTGGCTCTTGAAGTGAGTTCCAAAAAACTGTATTAATAGACTAAAGTACTTCAAGGTTTGCAGAGGTATGTGGTGGTGGCTAAGTGGTCTTTACCACACTGTGATACAAACTATATTATCAAATTAACTTTACTTTTAGCCTTTGTTTATTATTAAAACTGACACTTTCTTATTAATAAACACGTAGTAAAGTACTCCAAGGTCCCACCTCGTATTATGATCTCTATTACAATACAGACTGTAATTTCAACTTAATTTTACTCCTACCTTAGTCCATGTTTATTGGTATGACAGATAGAGTTTCTCGTATATATATAAAATTATCGTATCTCAATGTTTGATTCCGTACTTTTCCGAAACGGCTTGACCGATTCTCATAAAATTTTTGAGCACATTGAGTGGGTCTGAGAATCGGTTAACATTTATTTTTGTCATACCCCAAGTGATAAAGGTGACTCCAAATTTCTTTTGCTAAAATCTTATTAAAAATATAGCAGAACAACGTCTGCCGGGTCAGCTAGAAGTCTATATAAGTCTTCAGTTTCTTGGTAATTAGCTATTGCTTTTAATCAGAAAATTCCTCGAGGCCTAACATCCTGACCTCAGGTTGGCAACGCACCATTACCATCTTTGGTGTCTCTAGGCGGCGTGAATTTCTTACCATCATGAAATCCGTCGGCAAACAGCCTTCCTAAAATATAAAAAAAAATCGTCAGTTTTTTTGTCCTTCATTATGTACAAAAGGCTAGCATAATTAATTATTACACTTACATTGGAGCTCTGCATCTTTCTTTTTACTTAAGACAGCTCGACTCTTCTGTCTAATGGTGATCACAATGACGCAGTAGCAGGTTGATATGATGCCGGCGGGCGCTATGAACAACGTGAGGAATATGCTGGTCATCCATATCCTCCACTGGACTTCATTCATATTTGACCAGCATTGAAGGGTACCTGATCAAAAATAGTTAGTTAAAAAAATCGTACAATTGTCAATTAATTTTACCAAAATGAGATGGATACAACAACTTGGGTCATTGAAGGGGAATATCTAAAACAATCACACATTTATAAACCACTGCATTAATCTCATATATATCTATACGCCAAGTATTTTATGTAGTAGGCAGAGAATATCGAGTGCCAAACCTCACGATCCCGACAAACCTGTCTGGTTTCCTTCACATTCATTACCCTTTTCATACAAACACACCGGTTGCAGAGACTCTTGATACTACCCTCGGATAATATCCGAGCGATCTGCAGGGCTATTCAGTATCTTTTTAGTGATGATCATTCTTCATTGTAATTCTGTTGGTCACAGGAGATAGCAAATATAAAACAAGTCATTTGACAGCTATTTAATGTACACTTTACCTAATGATCATGACTAAAAAGATAGAGAATTAGCCCCCTGATCGTGGAATGTCAACCTTGTCAACCGTAATAATTGTTTGACAATATAACGTCGTTGCGACTTTAAGGCCTCTTATGTGTGAAAATCAATTTTAAAAGAAAATCGACAAAAACCGTCTACTGAAAAAATATAATGAAACAAATTACAACAAAAAATGTAGGAATCAGCTACATTATTTATTACTTTTTACATTTTTATTCTTAATTAAATTGAGAAATAATATCATAGCTAAAAAAAACAAATTCAGGTGATACATAAGACATTTACGTTGTGCTTTACGCATCACATCAGAGGTTTTGAACTAATATTCCTTTATCAATTGTCGTGAAAAAAGATATCATATTCAACAAAATATATTTTTTTAGCTTATTTAAATTATTTTTATATTTTTAGTTAGCAATAAAAATTAAAGTAAAGTTACGAAATAGAAAAGTTACAAATTAAAGTGCATATTATTTTCTGGCAGCTACATGATTATGCTTTTGGTACCAGGATAAAATTGTAATGCGTTATAAAACGGATGGTAATCCTGATTGATCTATTACCATTTTTAGTTCTTTAAGATGTTTATACTTGATCTCAGTAATCCTTAAAAGCGTTCTATATAATCTATTTGGCGATAGCAGACCGTGACTTTATTTTTCGGTGCGGTAGCATATACTATTCATCGACATGTCTCAACCTATATAATATGGATCCATCGGCTAAATATTTGACCCCTACCTTCCTTTTGCCAGGTCGTATGGATTTTAAGTTGGATTCCATCTCATTGAATAGATTTGACCATCTGCCTTCCTTGCCAGGCAGTTCGTAAAAGGCGAGCATAGGCTCACCGTCACTAATACCGTGACATATGACTAGGTGGTAGAATTTAGCAGCGACTCGCCCGGATTGGTACCACCGCCTTACCTATTCCTGCTGCCAAAACGTCATGACGTGTTCCGGTTCAGAGGGTAAGGTAGCCGGTAAACTTACTTTTGCTCGAGGCCTAACATCCCGGCCTCAGGTTGACAACGCACCATTACCACCTTTGGCGTCTCTAGGCGGCGTCAATTTCTTACCATCAGGAAGTCCGTCTGCTTGTTTGCCTTCCGATATCATAAAAAAAAGAGCACTTGACAATATTTGGTTATGGTTTTTGTGTCCGCACCCATATGAAATAATTATAACGCGCTCTGTTAAATGTGGAAGATTTTGACGTTAATCTATTAAACAAGATGAAAATCCATTACCAGTAACATTACACTACATTTTATTCCAATAATTGCCTAAAGATCATGAGTATGGCATGCAACTGAAAACTCTTATGTGATATTTTAATTACCAACTTTTGCATAGCAAGCACATTGGAGATATTGAATTTGATAAATAAATTACGATAGAGACGTCATATACATTTAGGAGTTTTTGCATTCAATTGTGCTTGAAAATATGGGATCGGCTGGCTTTAAAAAGTATTTTTGGCGAAAGTGACACATAGGAGGTCTTAAAGTCGCAACGACGATAACTAATTGTACAAAATAACTAGGTGTATCCGTTAAACAATGTTCTTATTCTTCTTTTTTCATAAATATGGCTTTCGATCGTTTTTCACGACTACATTGCCAATGTCGAGTTAATTATTAATTCTTATACAGTCATAAGTCACTATGTACAAAGTCATGTCAGGTCAGGGTCAGGTAAAGCGGTGGTTTCGTTACTCAAGCTCATCTAGTGAGATTTGACAGCAGCGAGGAAATAGACGATACACCAATTTCTTCATGATTATTTCATTTGTGCACTTTGACAGAACAAAATTAATCTAATTCTTACCTAAGTTAACCAATTATACTCAATATTAAGACAAAATTCAATATTAATGCAAAATTACGACCGTCTTCATTCGCAATGGCGCCGACACTCTAAACAATGTTTAGTGATCGACGACGCCAAATGACTTGTTATTTGTCTAATAGTTAGGTCGTCTGATAATAAACGAACAAAATTTAAAAACAAAGTAGAAAATTATATCGACTCATTAACTAAATTTACTAAAATGAAAGATAAAAAAGTCGGTTAGGAAAGTGCATTAAAAAAAACAATAAAAAATATATACTTGTGTAGTGTTAACCCAATAGACTCATATTTTGCCACAAGAAAGCAACTTCTAGTTTAGTGCGTTAGTTGGGACGTGTGTAACATAATAAATGAAAGCCGGTGTACAAGGAGACAGAAGGATAATCCCACTATAAGGACAAGTAACTCAATCACAAGACCTCTTTTCTCTCCATCCATCTTCCAATTTATTCCTTGTTAAGAATAAAATTGATTTGTTTTACTTATATGTACATAACATAGTATTTACAAATCACTATATTATATACTAGCAGTTTCTCGCAGCTTTGCCTGCTTAACTTGGCTTCTACTGCATCGATTTTGTTAAAATAGTCC
>NJDD01002197.1:21383-35510 GCA_002245505.1 Calephelis nemesis | reverse complement strand
TAGATGAAAGATTGACAAAGCAGATATACAATGCGAATGTGTATAGATATAGATACCCGGGAGACCAAAGTTGGACTCGTAAGGGACTTGGCACGAAGATATGTATGTATTTATAGAAGTTTGTTAAAGAATCGCCTCTGTGGTCGAGCGGTCCGGGTGTTGGACTTGACAGCATGAGGTCTCGGGTTCGAATCCTGGGTCGGCCAACAAAAATAAAATTGGATTTTTCCAATTTTCTAATAAAAAAAATGTTGGGATTGGAAACGTGCCTGGTTGGTGATAGGCTTGCCACCTATCACATTATGAGACTTAATATTTTCGGCTAGTCGTGGGTACCCTGGTTGTGCCTCTGCCTACCTCTTCGGATATATGGGCGTGAAGATACTTTTTTCTTTTTTTTGTTAAAGCGTGCGAAGCTGGGACGGACTGTTAGTTTCTAAATTTTTAAATCAGACCTCTTTTAGCAAAGAAACTGATTAGAAGTTCAAATAAAATATAAGCCACTTATTATAAACAATATAACTGTTGCCCATAGAAAAGATAAATACCTTGCTACACGATTAAAACCGCGACAACAGTGCTGAAACCATCTTCCCATACTAATATTATGAATGAGGAAGTATACTGGTCTGTTACGCTTTTACAGCTAAACTTTTAGACCGATCTTGATGAAGATTAATTTATATTCGTATAGTTTTTAGTTCAAACATAGGCTACTTTTTTAACAAATCAACCCCAAGACACTATAATGGGGCATGAAAGTATGTATGATAATCTACTCTGCACTGACAATGTCACAGGGAAACAGACAGTGTTTAATAAATCTATGAATGAATGAATACACTTTATTATGCACCAAAATTTACAAAATAATAGACGCTCTTTCACTTATAATAATATTTAACTTAGGTGCACAAAGGCGCTCTTATCGCTTCAGAGCGATCTCTGCCAGACAACCTTCGGGTGAAGGTGACAATTTAAATAATTTAAAAACTAAGATAGGACTTCATAAAAGAAAAACTTATGCTAATTTAATAAGTATAATGTTTTATTTCATATAAAACATACACGTTAATTAAAGTACATTAAATATACATACAAATAATAAGCACTAAATTACAAAAATACATATATCATACGTATATTACCAATAATGTAATAATAAATAAATAATACATATATATGGAATTCACAATCTATAAAGGAAGAGAAAAAAAGGAAGCAAAACGCGATGTTAAGGATATTACTCTAAGCTCTATGTTGTATTTAAATAATGTAATCTATCTGAACCTGCTGCCGGTCTGTCACCAAACAAAGGCGGTAGAACGTTAGCCTTAATTTCGTGAAATACCCACAGAAGTCATGCCATTAAAATTTTCAATCAATTTATAACCAGATAAATATATTTAATTAAGTTGCATCTGTTGTCTTAAATTCACGAGGACTCGGGTTTGATCCCCGGATCGGGCAACCAAAAGGAAATGTGATTTTTCAATTTATAATAAAAAAATAACGTTGCCCGGGATTAGATGTGAGCCTGTTTGGCGATAGCCTTATCATATATCACATTATAGAACCCAGTCGTCGGTGCCCTGGTTGCCTCTTCTTAACTCCTCGGGTATATGGGCGTGAAGTCATTTTTATATATTGCTTACGATTTCTAATCATTTTTCATTAAACTAGAACATTTCATAAAATCGTACATATAAAAACATAGTGAATATAGTAACATAACATTGAAGTATAGAAAAATCAAGTTAAGGAATATTTCTTTAACTTATTTTCCAACTGAAAATATTTATCAAGTACTCGTAACGAATCCAACCTTATTCAGATTCAGTTCAGTTACAAGTAAAAAACTAGTAAAAGTTCTAAATCGACTTTAGACGACTCCATTTTGACAAAGTTTTAGCTGAGTCATAAAAATATGAAATTTTCGACTTGAAACTAAGACATGCAAATTCCAGTTTAAAGATTTAACCATTTTTCTGAAATGTAATAACCATTGTTCCATAAACAAACAAGTACATAGCTCCCATATGAATTTAAATTAAGGATGAATTGCGACTCGAGGGGAGAGACTAACAAATATTATTATCTTTTTATATTATGTGACGCGGACACAGTTGGACCGAGCTTTTAGGGTTCTTTAGCCAACTGTCAAAACAAAATGTTATCTAGCATTATTATTTTTGCCTTGTATTGGTCATTTTACTATGGTGTTGTTTTGGTTGTTTGATCGTTTTAATTTGTTTGTTTATTAAGTTTAAACAAATAATTAAATACAGTCTTGAAATTTATGAATGAGTATAGCTCATGTGTTTATTTAATAACGAAAAAATATTGTATAACATATATAATTATCTCTGATTGATGTCGCTCGAAAGAAATTTTGTGACATGGGTGGGATTAACGACTATAAGACAGAAATATTTATATAAATACCTAAATAAATTTAATACACTTTGGCTTTTTTTAAGATTATTTTTTATTTAGTCGTTAATTCATATATATATATATATATTACATTTTAAACTAAAATAGCAAAATCACCATATTTGTGAAATCTTTTAAGTCCTTCACACCTTTATCCCCGAAGAGGTAGGCAGGGGCAAAACCAAGGCACCCAAGACTAGCCGATGACACTAAGTCTCACAATGTGATAAATAGCAAGCCTATCGCCAAACCGGCAAACATCCATTTCCGGGCAACTTTATTTTTATTACAAATTGAAAATAAACATTTACTTTTTTAATACCTGACCTGGAGTTCAAATTCGGTAAATCAAGTAGTCAAATCCGACGCCGAAACCCTAGCGCACAGGGGCAAAATGTGAAATAGTTTACTAGACGTTAATCAAAATATCTGAGATCCTATAAGTCTATGGCTTTTTCAAATCCCTACTAATGTTCTAAATCTAATTAGTGTGTTTCTTTAGTATGCATCTTTCATCCCAATGTCATAACAAGTTTTATTCCTATTTTTAGAAGCCTTTCCGCAAAATAACTTATAACTGTAAAATGCGGAAAAAGACTGTCTACTGGAAGTAATAAACTAAAAAAGCTGTTGTCTGTAAAGTCGGTTTACTGGCGATAGTTGATTGTGACAATGTCATAAGAACGGAGGCTGCTTGTGCCTCTTTGTCGTTCGTTACACGCTCTCGCTTGCACTTCAAGCGAGAAGTTGAACTTCCTTCCTTTCCTTACTTCCTTAAATGGAACGCCTCAGCGGGAGGTAACGCCGCATGAGTCATTACTCATTTGGTGCGTGCAGCCGGCTCCATTGAATTATATGACGTTATCACGTCAAAAAAAGTACATACAGATATGAAAATTACTTTTTTTTTCTATAAACATCTATGATACAAAGCTATGATTAAATTAGCTCAAAAGATGCAAACGTTAACCTTGAAAATATTTTACTGTAGTTGTGTAAAAATAAGAACTACTAAAATTGAAATGCAATAGACAGAAGAGTTCTTTGCAAGCAAAATTCACTTCCATTGGAAACCTGTTTCTGCACTCACTTGAAAAGAATATTCGAATGACAAATTTACAAACAGAAAGAGGTCAGAACTTTGAACAAAAGCTTTCCATTTCGGACAGATTTCAAACAAGTAAAATATCACGAAACTTTGCGGAAGGAAATGCTCTATTTATTGTAAAATATGATTTATTAATTCGATTGTGGAAAAGCAAGTTCTTTTAGTAATGTCGTAAAAAGTGATTTAGAAGGTGTCGAGCATGTAGGTACACATGTTGGTACTACACATGTAGGAACATGTTGGTGTCTGGATGTGACGACTCCATCAGTAAAAATACTCATAATTAAGCAGTAGAGTGCTTTGCAGCAGCTTATCTGGTTTGTTATCACCGTACATCTTATAACGCCAAAATATCAGTACTCGCCATTGTCATATATTGATGGAGGGTATCGTAGCCGGTAGGCTTGCCCAATGCCCATGCAATCTAAGACCGGGACATATGACATTACCTAACACATCAGAAAGATTTACGGTATCTTTAGTGGAATTATATAATGTCACATTTTATAATAGCAAGAATAGTAGTAAAGTTTACGATGTAGCTTATCGCTACGATATGCTACGGTGTGCTACGAATCTTGAATGACTAAAAGTATATTTCCTGTAAAGTATTTGTATCGCGTCAATAGTATAAGAAGATAAAATGAAATAAACATTTTACACAAAATGTAGAAATAAAATAAAGTAGATATCCAGTAATTAAAGTAATTATTAAAATATATGCTTAAAAACCATTTAGAAGTATGCGTGTTAGCCAATGACACCAATAGATAGAAAATATACTTAAAAAAAAACACGTGGATCTTGTAATGTTAAAAACCAACCGACCCCACAGACACCGTAGATGTGGTGATAGATGGTTAGCTATTAAGGATTAAAAAAAAATAGTCCCTTATATCTAGTCTGTAGATTACAAAAACCTACAATTTTTTTTATATTTTCAAATAATTTTTAAAAATGAATAAAATTTATATAGATAAGGTTTTAAATTTTGGCCAATTTTAGTATTTTTTTATTGACAATAAAAGAACAGTAGATAATTCATAGAAGCATCTGCTTCATATTCAGCATCTATACCTCTATAGTAGTATCTATACCTCTATACTCTATACTACCAGAATTATGAATAAATGATTGTCTAGGATGCTAATAAACTATTACAAATCTATATAATGTATTGGGATAATGTGCACTGTTAGAAAGATCACGAAATAAATGACGGCATAACGAATAAATAACAATCGTGATACATGTTTCTAAAATAGTTAAACTTGAAAACGTAGTTAACTTGTCGTTTAAGGGCTGAGTTTAACAATCGTAATAAAAACTGAGTTTAGTAAAACTAGGTATTGTGTAAACGAGTTCAATTATCTGTTCTGATCCCGTTCACAAGCTTCGGCAATTAAAATTAAAATTGACAAATTTCTGATATCTTGTGTGTCTACTTACCATTTAAAACAGTTCAATAGTAAAATATTTACAATTGATTCCAAAAATCGAAATTGCTTTGACGATAAAATTGACATGATTGACACTTTTGACATTTGACTAAACGCGTTTTTTCGTTGATCGCGTTTAAAGTTGGAGGTGAAATCTAGCCTCAATGCTTGATTACACTGTTTTACTTTAAACATTGGTAAAAGCTAGTTGAGTGTTCGAACCAAACTCATTTAGTAGTTTGTTACTGTTTTGTGGTTTCGAAGCCTTAACTGTTGTAAAATATTTGTTTAACAGCCGTTTAGTTTTTATTGTGTTCTTAATTCTAAACCACTTTATTTTATTTTATTCAACTCGTTTTGATGATACTTTTTAGGGCGCGTCGTACAGATGTTTTCCCCGTGTTGGTCCGGGCTCTTTTGCAGAATAGACCATCTGCCTTCCTGTGCCAGGCAGCTCGTAAAAGGCGAGCATGGGCTTGCCGTCACTGACACCGTGACATCTGACTAGGGGGTAGAGTTTCGCAGCGACTCACCCGGATTGGTACCACCGCCTTACCTTTTCCTACTGCCATAACGTCATGACGTGTTCCGGTTCGGAGGGTAAGGTAAGCCGGTAAACTTGCTTTTGCTCGAGGTCTAAGATCCCAGCCTCTGGTTGGCAACGCACCAAAGGTGGTCTTTGGTGTCTCTAGGCGGCGGGAATTTCTTACCATCTTTCTCGTCTGCTTGTTTGCCTTCCAATGTCATAAAAAAATGTTTATATTTTAACTTCCAACCGAAAATGAAGTAAGATCTACTTATGTGTGCATATGTTTGTCTGTGGATTTCTAAATTTAAAACGGATGCTTGGATTTCGATGCAGATTTTTTGCTTTCAAGTTGATGCGATGGAAATGGTTGTCAGCTATGTTAAGTATAGATTTTGTCAAGGGTCGTTGAACATTTTTAAATATAAGTTAGTTGTGAGACTTTGTCAATTTAAAGTTATACAAAATGCGATTTGGACAAAGTTGTGCGTTTTAAAAACAGAGGTGTTCAAGTTTAGGTATAGGTAAACTATAATTTTTTCATAAATTTATACATACCTTGTATATCGGCTTCATCAAACAAAAACAACATTGGAACACAGAATATAAAACTTAGAAACCAAGCGCTCACTATAAGCGCTCGCGACCGACGCCCTGGAAACAAAAAATATGTTACTAAATTTGTTTTTATATTAAATAATATTACTTCATTTTTAATAGACATAACGTACATGATGGTATAAAACACACGCTACCAATTAACACCAAACACAAATAAATATATCGGGAGAAATTACATTAATCATTTGTCTATTTCTCCCCGTGATCCGGGCTCCTTTGTAGAATAGACCATCTGCCTTTCTTGCCTGGCAGCTCGTAAAAGGCGAGCATAGGCTTATCATCACTAACACCGTGATATCTGACTAGGTGGTAGAGTTCGCGCAGCAACTCGCCCGGATTGGTACCACCGCCTTACCTATTCTTGCCGCCATCATGTCATGATGTGTTTTGGTTTGGAGGGTAAGGTAGCTTACTTACTTTTGCTCGAGGCCTAACATCCTGACCTCAGGTGGGCAACGCACCATTACCATCTTTGGTGTTTCTAGGCGGCGTGAATTTCTTACCATTAGGAAATGCGTCTGCTTGTTTGCCTTCCTATAACATAAAAAAAATCTAACCCCGAAGTAAAGTTAGTTATAGTATATTATCGTAAAATATAACGAACAGGCACGCTGCTACGTTTTTGGTAAGACAAGTAATGTTAACGGCAGCGTATAGACACCATAGATGTTATAAGTGCGTCGCTGTCCTATGACAGGTGTGGTATGTCAATTGTGCAACTACACCGACTGTCTTAACCTCCGTATCTGATTACGGCATTGTCATTATGGTGACAGAAATAGGTAAGGTGGTATATTTCTACTCCAGCAAGTTGCTGTAGATCACTTTACCACCACTGGCCTAGATGGTAATGTCCCATTTAACCTATGATCGACTTTTACGAGCTGCAAGGCACAAAATCAGATGGCCACTTGACACAAAGAACCCAGGTTAACACGGGGATAAGTTACATGCCATGTAATAATCTTGCAATAAACTTAATAGCTCATAATATTCAAAAACATTTACATGTATATTCAACGCGTAAATAACTATACTTGTTGGGAATCAAACCGAAGCTTTGTTAGTGATAGAAGTTTAGTTTAATAGTTTGGATGTATTATAATAAATAAATAAATATCCTTGGACAAGTCACACAAATTGAAACTAACCCCAAAGTAAGCAAATTATATGCTTGTGTTATGGCCAAGTGCCAACGATACTAAATACTTAAATAGATACCAGAATAAATTTAATAAACCCGGAAAGCAGACATCTAAATGTTCATCATACAAATGCCTGCTCCGGTCGAGAATCGAACCCGAACCTCGCGCTTGATCGGTGTAGTTAGGCGGGTACGCTAGCACCTCGACCAACGAGGCGGTTAGAGTTAAGTGACTGAAGTAAGGTGTAAATTACGTAACACCAGCTTGAGCTAAATGTCACGCCGCTTAAGTTAGAATTTTTTTCGGAAATCTAACACTTTAAAGCAGAACAATCGCAAGGGCTAATGCTATGGCGGGTAGCTCATAGTAAAGCAATAGTACTGATAAAAACGAGTCGTCACAAAACTACCATGATGTCAAACTCTTCAAAAGTCGAACCTAGTTCAGTAAAAAACAACCGCCATTATATCAGCTTTGACAATTTTATTAGCTCAGGGGTTGGCTTACACGTCTAACTTCACAGACCAACCGTTAGGCTCAAGTTCGATTCTCAATGGGGGCAGAAATTTAAGTGATAAGCATCAATGTCTATATTTGCGGGACTGGGTGTTTATTATATTTATTTCTGAATCTTCATAAGTATTTCTGTGTATTTGTATTGTTTACTAACACCAATATCAGAAGTATATAATTTGCTTACTTTGAAGTTTGGTAATTTAGCCAGTGATACTTATTTAACTAATGTTTAAATTATGTAGATTTATTTATCTTCAGTTGTAAAACCCTGTTGTTAAGTGTAATTTGGCTTAAATGAAGTTGAAAAGCTATGAAGTGTTTGATGGCAAAGTATTAAGGTAATAATAAAAGTGTTTATGTTACTGTTAAAGTCCTTGTTTTGGCAATAGTTATATTACTCTCGATATTTGTTTTCTTGAAGTGAAACTTCTTTATCGGGGTTGGAAAAAAATTTAATGTAACATTTTTTCGTTACGCGTCACATTTTCCCGTTACGCGCCATCTTTGTTCTTATCCCTACCACGCGTGATTCGAAGTATACTTTCTCCAGCGGAGTAGGGATTGGCAATAAACTTTATTTAACCAATTTCTGTAAAGTTGCATATAGTAAATTATTTTTCGAAAAATAACGTCATAAAGAAGTTTCACTTCTTCACTTCTTACGAGTGTATGCTAGTACACGCACACATTTTTTTATTTTTTTTGTCTGGTAAGAGTTCTGTCTTGGAACAAAAAAAAAGTGAGCACATGGCGGTCTAGACGGTAAGAGACAACCACCTATAGGCATCATAAATGTTGTCGGGGCAGGTAGGGTAGGACTCTTATTCAAATCTGCCGGCTACTCTAATCTTCCGACCAGCATATATTAAAATAGGAAAGCATAAAGTCTGCTTACATCAGATTTGTCGCTAAAATGTAGTAAATGTTAAGATTTACAGTAGTTTGGACTTTTAAAGTAACACAATATACATATGAACCGGCAATATGCTATAAGCTTTTGGTAAGTGTGCTGTAGATTTCGTGCCATCAAGTATCGTCCTGACTTATTCAAATTAAACTTTATCAAAAAATACTTACAGCTTCTTGTGAAATTCATGGGATGAGTTATGGCATCGCATCGATCTAAACTTAACGCTACGAGGACGTATGTAGAAGAATAAGTAACTACACCCTGAAAATAAAATATTTGGTTAACATCTTACATACATAAATAATAAACTAATTAATGTCCAGTTGCTATGATTAACACACCGTAACTGATCAGTATAACCATGAACGAATGAATGAATACACTCTATTATGCACCAAAGTTTTCAAAATAATACACACTCTTTCACTTATATTTAACTTAGGTGAACAAAGGCGGTCTTATCTCTTAAGAGCGATCTCTGCTAGACAACCTTAGGGTGAAGGAGATAATTTATGTAATTTAAAAGCTAAGGCAAGGCTTCATAAACATAATTTATGCTAATCTAACAAATGTATTGTTTTATTACATATAAAACATACACGTTAATTATAGTACATTAAATATACATACAAATAATAAGCACTAAATTACAAAAATACATATATCATACGTATATTACAAATAATGTAATAATAAATAAATAAATAAATAACACATATATATGGAATACACAATCTATAAAGGAAGAGAAAAAAAAAGAAGCAAAACACGATGTTAAGGACATTACTCTAAGCTCTATGTTGTATATTTAAATAATATAATCTATCTGAATGTTAAATAAAGTACATAAATTTATACATACAAACAATATGCACTAAATTACAAAAGTACATATATCATACGTAACCAGTAACCATTTATAGCTTATCGAAAAGTAACGAGGTATTACTAATTATAGTTCTCCAAAATGTTTTAAAGTAGCTTGCGACGAGCGACCGTAGTTAAACTATAATGTTTTTTCCTCTGATAGACGTCTTTGATTTAAACAAATAAGCAAAACAACTTGGTTCTTCAATATCTGAACCAGTAGTAACCCCATCGGCGATAAATTAATCTATCAAATTAAATTATTGAGCTATGCCATTAGGGCACTTATGATTTCAAAATTAAATCATCCTGTACTATTAACATATTTAATTATTTATGCGAAATCAGTGCCGCCGTGACCACGGCCTATGCAACTACGACGAAATACCGACAAAAAAATAAAATGTATTGTGAGTAGGTATACCATAAAAATAATTAAAAAATGCTAATTATGGCACTTTATCGCGATTGATTGATGATGTTCGCGAATGATTCTTGTGGTAAAAGTGTTAGCAATTATTGTGTGAAGATTTCGAGGACACCCGGTTAACCTTTATAAATGGCTAAACATTCTTTGACTTTTTTATGACATTGGAAGGCAAACAAGCAGACGGATTTTCTGATGTTAAGATATTCACGTCGCCTAGAGACTCCAATGTTGGTAATGGTGCATTGCCAACCTGAGGCCGGGATGCTAGGCCTCGAGCAAAAGTAAGTTTACCGGCTACCTTACCCTCCGAACCGGAACACGTCATGACGTTATAGTGGCAGGAATAGGTAAGGCGGTGGTACCAATCTGGGCGAGTCTCTGCTAAACTCCACCACCTAGTCAAATGCCACGGTGTTAGTGACGGTGAGCCTTTGCTCGCCTTTTACGAGCTGCCTGGCAAGAAAGGCAGATGGTCTATTCTACAAAGGAGCCCGGACCAACACGGGGACTTCTATTTTCTGAAAACATGCAAATAAAAAAATATAGAGTTATGAAAATGTAAATACGAGTTAGGAAATTTTGAACTGCATAACTCTTTACAATAAATTTCTACAGCATCAAATTACTACAGGATACTTAAAGCGTAGGATCATACTTGGCAACTTAATAGCATTACAGTAAGAAAGTAGATCACAATATTACGCAACGGCTCAAGTGGTTTGAACACAATGGACTTGCAAACCGATATGTACTAGATATCGAGGAACCACTTCAAATAAAGAAGAATTGTTTTCTTTTCTGTTTGGGTTCTTTGAGAAATAGTTTTAAAATAAATATATATGTTTAAAAAATTTGTTATGCTTATTATTTCTGTACAAACAGAAATAATAAGATAGCTATTTATTTAATTTTATGATATTAAAAAACAACAAAACCTAGAGACAACAAAGATGGTAATGGTGCGTTGCCAACCTGAGGCCGGGATGTTAGGCCTCGAGCAAAAATCAGTTTACCGGCTACCGTATCCTCCGAACCGAAACACGTCATAAAGTTACGGCGGCAGGAATAAGTAAGGCGGTGGTACTAGACCGGGTGAGTCGCTGCGAAACTCTACCATGTAGTCAGATGTCACAGTATTAGTGATGGTAAGCCTATGCTCACCTTTTACGAGCTGCTTGGCAGGAAGGCAGATGCTCTATTCTGCAAAGGAACCCGGACCAACAAAAATAATAACCGCAGTAAAACGACAAAAAACCAACTCAAAATATTTCATCACCACGTTGCGATTTATTCCAGAAGAAAGCTAATGATTTTCAGATGAGATCATACATAAATTGTATCAACATCTCAAATTATGTCATCAACATAGACAAAAATCTTAAGATTACAAGCTGTTCCGGCATACTTCGTTTCAGTCGTTAATTTTATATAGGAAAAATTAAAATGTTGCTCTTCCTAGTTTCCTCGATAGATATGGATATGGATTAAACGACTCCAGACGATATGGATTAAAAGTATCCTATGGCTGTCTCCTTATTCTAAGCTGCCTTCCCGTTATTTTCAGTCAAATCGGTTCAGACGTTTTTGAGTTATAAATAAAGTAACTAACACAACATTCTTAAATATTACATTATAGATTATATACAACTCAATAAACACAATTCGTATTATGATAAGATTAATGTGAGACCATCTCGGACCACCTATGACCTACCTTTCCAAGACGCCCTTCAAAAGGTAGTTTACCTATTTGAAGGGTGTTAAAATAACAAAAAAGAAACGACATGTTGCACTTCGGGAGTGCCGACAGAAGTGAAAATATGAATATTAACGTTGTGCATTTTTGATATTTTGAAATGTTTAAGGAATAATTTTGCACGAATTGCTTTAATTACCGGTATGATATGTGGTAGAATACAATATCCATTTATTGCGCTATCGTACACAAACAAGACAACACGAACATTCGCGCAAGCGCCCTGCGTCGTCTTAGGAACTTTTAAATCCAAATAAAATTATTTAATTTGCACTTTTCAGATAGTATCTGCTCGACCTTTGTAGAGTGCACTCGAATCCTCCTGATGATGCTCCGGTTACGAAGCAAAACGAACGTTGAGTTTTTAATAGTGTGTGTATTGTTGGTGCTAATAAAAAAGTTTAGTGGTGTGTGTTGTGGAGCTGGATATATTTGGGAGTTTTAGCTTCCGATAAGTCCAATTCATTCTTAGCGCACAATTTTGCCTGTTTTGTTAGGCCATAATACGCATACATTTTTTGGCGGAAAATTGCAAATTAAATAATTTTATTTGGATTAAAGTATGGACTTCTGCAAAGTAAAAAGTAAGAATCAGGTCACGTGTCCTGACGCGAGCTTGAAGTTTTTACCCATCCCAAAAAAAGTGCGCAACGCCGTCAAAAAAATTTTCACTTCAAAAATTTAAAAGCTTTACTAGAAACAATTAAAGCGGATTGAAAAAATGGTATAAGGTGTTCATTCAATGCGGCTTGTTATTGTACAGCTGGTTATTAATATAGGGCAGGCATTTGCGAACCATAGCCCAAATAGTTTAGTATTTTAGGGCACACGCATTAACCTCGCCTCTATAGTCTAACTAATGAGGTCCCGGCTTCTATTCCAGGGTCAAGCAACAAAAATAAAATTTAGTTTTTCCAATTTTTATATTAAGAAAAATGTTGCTCGTGATTAGATATGTGCCCAGTTGGCGATGGGCTTACCACTTATCGCATAGAGGGACTTAGTGTCTGGCTAGTCGCGGGTGCGCGCGGGTGTAGTTTGCTTACCACTTCGGGAATATAGGCGTGATGATACGCATTAACCTTTTATGCATTGAGCCAGTAAATCAATGGGAAGAGGTAGTGTTAAAATACTTCCGCTGAAGATGATATTAATGTCACACATCAAAGGACATATATATTGATGAGATAAAATATTTCCTGCTCAAAGATTCTTCCTGGTCACTGGTGCGTAAGATTTCTGATCAGGCTTAAATGAATATTATAACAGGGATTTCCTCTCCTAACATTTTAAGCACCGTTATATAGTTTAGTCATTTTTATATAGCTAGCCAATTTCAGACTTTATAACTGCACCCTTTCTTCCTTTGCTGATGCGTCATGCTGACCAATAGCAAAGGCTCTAGTAAAAGACAAAAGGGTGCAGGTTCAAATGCTATCTAAAATGAAATGTTTACCTACTTTAAAAATTGAGATAATTTATCCTTAGCACGGGCCAAGGTCTAAAATTAAAATATCTTCGTGCCTATCTTCACTTTTTAGCACATGGGATGAAAAGTGTTGTTTTTTTTAGTGTAGCATGCCACTAATTATAAATAGAAAATAGTAGAGTAACAAGCGATCATACGTTTACAATGACAATAATATTTTAAACGCAGTTAAATTACAAAAAAAAACTCCACTGTCATCACTACATTGCGATTTAAGGCCCCATACTCAGTCAGCCAGAAAAGCCAATCACCGCGCTCCCCCGTTCTATGTTCTATGTACTATGAACAATGACGCTCTAAAGTAAACGTCTTAAGCGACAAATCACTATTTTTGTCACTATAAAAGTAATTTGAAAAAAAGTTTATAAACTGAAACACTTATCTTTTAGGTATTGTACTATCTATGTTTACGTTAAATCTGGTGTCGATATTTTCATATTTGAAGTAGACATTTGCGTTTTGCTTTCCGAAAAGGGTTAATTTTTTGATTTTTTTCTATCGAGCAAAGTGAAATGAATCGTGTTTTGGAAACACCAGTCTAGTAAAGCATATTCATGTTAATCTTGTGTATTTTTGTCAGCAAGATCCATGATTGCTTTGTATGAAAAAAACAGTAAACTGCTGACGTATTTTAGTGTATATGGCCCCTTGACAAGTGTTATTTACTAAAGGTAGCCAATGATTCCGAGATATCCCATATAAATTTTATCAACATCCAACAATCCGAACGTTTGTAAGTAGGTGTGTGTGACTTGTCAAACATAATATAAATGTGGTGTCGAGGGACACCAGGTAGGAACGAAGTTCCTTCGGCTAATGTAGAATCGACACAATTCATAAGTATATTATACTATGCATTGGTGGGGTGGAGTGAGGGAGAAAGA
>NJDD01002195.1:77490-92482 GCA_002245505.1 Calephelis nemesis | reverse complement strand
TCCCCCTCTCTCTCACTCCCTCTCTTTCTATCTCTATCTGTCTCTCCACTTTACATTAAGGATTTGTCCTCGACAATTTCGATTATTTTTAATTTTAATGCAATTTAACCAGATTTGAATTCAGGCAATAAAAAGAAAATGTGGTTTTTCCAATTTTCTGATAAAAAAAAGTTGCTTCAGCAATCTGAACGCATGCACGGTTGGATTGCCACCTACCACATTTTGGGACTTAGTGTCTTCGGCTAGTCGTGGGTATCTATCTACCTACCTCTTCGGAGATATTTCAATTATGATATAAATAAATAAATATCTCTGGAAAAGTTACACAAATCGAATCTAACCCCAAAGTAATCAAATTATTTGTAATATATAGGTGTCAGACGACGATATTAATTCATGCTAGTGTAAATAAACAAATAGACACCAGAATAAATTTATTGCACACACCGTAACTCAGAAATCTAAACATGTGCAACACACAAATGGATGCCGCAGTCGGCGTTAAAACCCGAACCTCGCAGTTAGTCGGTTGCGTACCTACTCCAGTCAATTAAAGTTTTAAAGTAAGCATGCGCGCGAGCATCGATAAGTTTCAAAGTTTGGCGGGCTGAACACGGCGTGCGGGGCGAGGGACGCCGATTCCGCGCTCCGCCCACTCGCGAGGGGAAAGTACATCGAAACGTAAATATTTGCTGAGTAAGTATAAGGCCTTAACCCAGTAACCGTCCCCTCACAATCCCCTCCCATAACGACAAAATCTAATATTTCGTTGTAGGATGAAACAGTTCACATAGTGTGGGCCCTAGGCGGCGACAAGTTATTCACATCTAGCGGACTATGTTTGAGTTGTACTCTGAGCCGTGACCACGGCTTCATCCGCGTCCGTCTCCTCACCCCGCATATGGCGCCCGCACCACACACCCGCCAAGTGCGCGTCACCACCGACAACCTGAAAGTACCGAGCGATGACACCACGTACTGGTGCAAAATTGTCAAGCTACCCAAGTATGTTACGGATGTAGAACATCACATTATACAGGTAAGGATACTGCCATTATATAGGAAACTACAAAAAAGATTTAACTAAACTCTGACGCCTGTTTAACTAAACACTGTTTAAAACTCACATCTAACCTATAACATACTATACAAAGATGACGTATCAGTATGTTATTTGTTGAGAATCCAATTTTAGTCTTTGTTTAGTAAAACGCTTGTTTAACAAGTGTTTAAATTTTGTTGTATGACGGATGGTGTCTTTAAACTTCAGAAATTTTATCATTGCGATTATAACTATGATGTAGAACCTCATTTTTTGTCAAGTAGGGCAGTGTACGCACCATTTTAATAATTTTATTTTTTAATAAATTTCAGTTTCAATCTACAATCACCAGTGGTAACGAAGGTCTAGTTCATCATATGGAAGTGTTCTACTGCGATGCAGCTCCGAACTTGGAGATTCCTCTGTACGAAGGGAATTGTTTCTCTGAAAAACGACCCAAGGATACCCAAGTCTGTTCCAAGGTAAGAGTAACGGTCCAATTTTAAAAAGAGTTTAGAAAACACTATCCTTATTATACTTTATATATTATATAATATGTAGAACATTATTATATGATGTGTAAACAGAACCGGTGACACCTTCAGGAAAAGCTGCCAATTATGATTTTGATGCCAAAATTATGCAAAATTATATAAGCAGGGAGCTGGCGTCAAAAAGTTGTTTCATTTGTCAAAAGTATGTAATTTACTAGTGTCACAGTTTTCTAGTTTGGTGAGTAAGCTAACATGCAGGCAAGAGTACTTAATATTAATATAAATTAAGAAGATTATTTCTTTTATGTGTCCTAGCCTTTAATTAATAAAATACAAGTACCGGACTTATTAATAAGATAAATTGGTCTAGTGTACCCCCTGTTAAATTGAATAATGTTATTATCCCATATAGTAACTACGTTAAGAACTTAAGTGTTTTTATCGATAATACCCTTTCTTGGACGAAGCAACTACAGGAGGTCAGTAGGAAAATTTTTTGTGCTTGGAATTCATTGAAACGTCTTCGCTTTTGCTCCCGATTCCTACCAAGATTATGCTTGCTGATTCCCTGCTACTTTCAATCTTAGATTATGCTGACGCTAGTTATGTAAATCTTACTGTTGAGCAAATAAATAAACTCGAGCGTCTTCAAAATCTTAGTATTAGATTCATATTTCCATTGCGTAAATATGATCACGTTTCCGAATTATGTGCTAAGCTCAAGTGGTTGCCTATTAACGTTCGCCGGAACTGCCATATCCTGTCTCTTCTATATTCTATTCTCTTTGATCCATTTGCGCCTAATTATTTAAAGGAGAGATTTAAGTTCTGTAACAGTGAAGTAAAATTTCTCAGGTCCAGTGATAATTTTACTCTTTAAGTTCCCTCTCGTAACACTTACTACTATAGCCGCTCTTTTACCTCGCAAGCAGTGAGGCTTTGGAATTCTCTTCCCGTCGATATCAGGAGAGCTCCAAATATTAATATTTTCAAAAGTATGTTAAAGCGTCACTTTCTTCGTTCACTGTGATTAATACTTATATTGCTCGTTCTAAATTCTAATACCTATAATTAAAACAGGTTTCTGCTTTTAGGATGATTTATTTTGTCTATTAGTAGATGCATTTTTATATTTTTAAGAGCACCATTACACAGTATTCTGTTAAATCTTGTTCCATACTTGAGGGTTGCCTGGAAGAGATCGCTGATTTGGCGATAAGGCCGCCTTTGTGTATCTTATAATTTAAGTTTTATTTGATGTATTTGTAATTTATCTGTATTTGGTGCACAATAAAGAGTTATTTTATTGTATTGTATTGTACAAGTATGGAATTCATTCTTTTTTACCGGCGGCAAAAAAAGAGCACGTATTAAAGAGACGTATAATTGGACGTATCTGTGTGTATGTAGAATCAATCATAACTTTTTAACGGATGGATCGATTTCAATGTGAATCTGTTTGTCTGAAAACTGACGCAGGTAGATTTTGTCTCGTAAAAACCATTCTTTTCTCTATTGAATATCTCTGTGTTAAGTATTCACTCTTTTTACAAGCTTTTATTCCAATGGATGTATAAGTATTCTATGCATTTTAAAGAAAGAAAAAATTTCGCCCCAATTGGTTTGGCTCAGTAGCTCAATTGGTTAGATCATTCGTCGGCTTGAGACGAAAGGTTCAAATCCTGTCTGGGGTGAAATTTTTTCATTCTTTAAAATTTATAGGATACTATCCCAAGCACAGGCACGTGCTAAAATAAAAATACGTTGCGAGAAACGGAAGTTATGGCCATTCTAAAATGTGAATTTCATCTGTAATGATGAACTCATTGATGGGTACTCAGAATTGTGTATCTATAGGACATAACTACCCGCGTTAACGGGTTAGAAAGGAATTAAAAATTTCGCCACGGGACTTGAATCCTCAGTAGCTCAATTGGTTAGAGCATTCGTCGGCTTGAGACGAAAGGTTACGGGTTCAAATCCTGTCTGGGGCGATTTTTTTTCTTTTTTTCTTTCTTTAAAATTTATAGAATACTATCCCAAGCACAGGGCACGTGCTAAAATAAAAATAGGATGTATAAGTACCCGGATTGGATGACATTGCAATTTTATATGACGTGGAGCTGACCTTATGATGGATTCCATGAGGTCCTAACCTAGTTCCATAAACTCCTAAAATTCCCATCAACATCCTACGTTTTTGGTCTTATTTGATACGTCTTAAGTAGTCTACTACTGGATATAGCCCTTACAAATAAAAACTTGGCACAAAACTGTTTTTTTAAACACATTAAGTTATTCTTTTACTAGGTCGTATAGTTTCAAAGAGACTTGCCCGAGTTGGTACCACCGTGTTTTCTAATACTGTCACATTAATGTGCTCACTACTATCAAGTTCCGGTCTGAAAGGTACAGGTCTGGACTGAAAGTTGTCTTGCTAATTTTGCCTCAGGTAAGCAACGCATCTTTACCTTTTTATTGTCTGTAGACGACATTCGTTTAAATCGTCTAAGGAATCCGTGTACTTTGTTGTCATGTTGTATCCCAAAAGAATCGTCATAAAGCTAAATGTATCTTAAGGTGAAAGCAGCGTGGGCTATGGGAGCTCCACCATTTGTATATCCATCAGAAGCTGGCCTTCCTCTCGGTGGACCCAACGCCAACAAATACATTATGCTGGAAGTGCATTATAACAACCCGGAGTGTAAATCTGGTAAATATCCTTGTTTTATACTATATACACAATCAATGTTTCATTAAGTGCTATGGATCATATCTCATACCATAATGCAAAATTAAAAAAAAAAATCTTTTGTAAATTTGCAGTAGATCTAAAATGTCTGCACTATAATGTCCTATTTTAGAGTATGGTTAGGTGAGGTGCGGGAGGAACTGGGGAACTTAGGAAACACTTCCTATGTACACATATCTTATGCAATAAAGTCAATAAATCATAATTAACAATTCAGTTTTATACTCAGGGCCGGATCAATAGATCCGGAGGCCTCGGGGCAACAAAGCAAACAAAACAAATAAAATGAATAATTTTTTTTGTTCAATTTTTTTATGAATAATCATGTTTTACGAAATACTGTAAATAAAGATAAATCAATAAAACATCAAAGGAAAAGATGTTCACTAGTCGGAATTTGAAAGATTTCTTTACAAAGTGTCTGGAGTGGAGCCCCAGGCTAACGCTCCTTTTGCCCTCCCCTAAATTCGGCCCTGTTCCTACTTAATTCGATATGTAAACAATAAGTCATTATATACAATTAATCCATATTTTTAAATAAAAACTGTAGAAGATTGAAGTCAATAAAGATATTAAAAAAATGTGTACAGCTAAACATATTTTATAATTTTTGTCTGTTTGAATACCACGAATCGAGAACTGCTAGATATAACGACTCCTGCCGACCCGTTTAGGTCAACTTAAACTGGCTTATTCATCTTTAATGGAGAATAAGATTTAGGATAATAGAAAAAACAACACTTTATTGTTTCTTATCAAAACTGTTATGTCTTAAGCGGAATGAAGTTTACCGGGTTGGCTAGTTTTTAATATTAATTACATATAATAAGTAAGATACAAATTGGTTGTACAGTATAAACCTGTTATTTAAGGAAATAGTATCTTCACGCCCATACCCCCGAAGGCAAGGCACAACCAGGGCACCCACGACTAGCCGAAGACACTAAGTCCCACCATGTGATAGGTGGCAAGCCTATCACCAACCGGGCACGTATCCATACTAGAGCAACATTTTTTTTTAGAAAATTGGAAAAAACAAATTTTCTTTTTGTTGCCCGACCCGAGAATCGAACCTGGGACCTCATGCAATCAATTCTAAAACCTGGACCGCTAGACCATAGAGGCTATTGTTGTATGTCTGTAATATACATTACAAAAATTTGTAAATATTTTATTGTTTGAATATTTGGATATGTATGTGGTATTTATATCAGTCACATCTCAAGCAGTATATTATTTAACAAGATACATGAGCTCACTTTTGCGATAGTCCCTCAACAGAGTTAGTGTAGCAGTTCAAAGACCATAACAGTACTAGAATAACAGATTTACCTAATAATGAATCTTAACATTTCAGTAGATTAATTATTTCTGATGCTATAACGCCTCTGTGGTCTAGCGGTTCAGTTGTTGGACTTGACTGCATGAGGTCCCGAGTTTGAATCCCGGGTCGGGCAACAAAAAGAAAATTGGGTTTTTCCAATTTTTCTAATAAAAAAAATGTTGCTCGGGATTGGATATGTTACCGGTTGGCGATAGACTTGCCACCTATCACATTGTGGGACTTAGTATCTTCGGCTAGTCGTAGGTGCCCTGGTTGTGCCTCTGCCTACCTCTTCGGGAATATGGGCGTGAAGATACTTCATAACATAAATAAATATTATTTGCTATTTACAGGATGGGTGGACAGTTCAGGTATAGTTCTTTCCGTGACGTCAAATAAGCGCAAATACGATGCCGCAATAATGGAGCTGGGTCTAGAGTACACCGACAAAATGGCGATTCCCGGCGGCCAAGAGGCTTTTCCATTGACAGGCCACTGCATACCACAGTGTACGGGGGTGGTATGTATGATATACTCGTTCTTACCTGCGTTCGTTATTTCTTACCTTACACTCATTACACTCGCACACTCAAACACGCACGCGCACGCACGCATGCACACACACATACATACACAAATTGTCGTAAAATTCAACCACCACAATACATAATCTTGTGTACTATCCAAAAACGAACCAAAAATGACAGAAAACAATTTTAGGAATTTGAATATGTCAAAGTTTTGACTCGTTCTGCTTATTATGTGAATCTTGCAGTTTGCACCATCACTACATAGCTTAAAACAAAGTCGCTTCCTCTGTCCAGTCTCCCTATGCTCCTTTGTATAGTTAAATCTTTAAAACTACGCAAAGGATTTTGTTGTCGTTTTTTTTGTAGATAAAGTGATTGAAGAGGAAGCTTTATATGTAAGTATGTTTTATACTTGTGCGAAGGCCCCTACTCAATTGTAATTTCCTTGCCAAATAATTTACAGTAGGCATGAACCTTGCTCCAATAACCTCTCTCGATACGACAGGCTGACACAATGAGCAAATTTAAAAAAGTACTAAGTGTTTAGGAAATATCAATAGTACAAATTTCATAGATACTTGCACATTCGACTCTCTCCACAGAGTAATCCCAAAGAGTAACTTAAAAATTGACATTAGGTTCGGTAGCAATTTATTTATAAATTCGGAATAAATTCAAAAACTATTGAACCGATTTCGATTAATTTGGGAGTTATAAGTAATTAAGCATAATTTAAAAGACAAGAAAGTTTTGTATCCCGATTTCTGTACGTTTTCCACAACTAGAGCCTATCTCTTAAATGTAGCTACAGATAGATAATAGCTAGTAAATTAACGTATTCTCGTAGGGTCTACCTGAAGGTGGTATCGTGGTGTTCGGCAGCCAGCTGCACACGCACCTGACGGGGGTGGCGGTGTGGACGCGACACGCGCGCCGCGCCCGGGAGCTGCCGCCGCTCAACCGGGACATGCACTACTCCACACACTTCCAGGAGATACGGATACTACATCGACCCGTGCACGTTCTTCCTGTATGTATTGTGTTGATACGATAATTAATGTGATAAATTGTTTATTAAGTGCGTTTGATGGGCTTCGTAATTATCAACTGATGATGGAAATCGTAACAAAATCCGCATTGTTATGAGCACCAACTACCGCATTATTACAAAATTACTTGCAGGCCACAGGGCTACGCAAGTTAAGTAGAAAGAAACATAAAAAACGAAAGAAAGTCACATAAGCGTTGTGTGTGCCTTATATTTCACGATAATTTTGAGATGTCTAACAGTTGCTGTATCGAGTTTCTTTAGACTTTATAATAACCTGAGTACTATTGTTTTTATGTTTTTGAAACAACTAAATGGGAGTGACTGTATGTGGTTTCAGGTCAATTGTAAATAAAAAGTCGCTAATGTATATTCTACAATTATATAACTTTTCCCCCATACTGGTCCGAATTTGCTGTAAAAAATAGGAAAATAATTTATCTGCCAGGCAGCTAATAAGAGGCGAGAGTAAGTTAAATAGTCATTACAAGACAAGTAATGATAGTGCCATGTTCCAGTCCGGAGAGAAGGGTAGCCGGTAGGCTTGCACAATATTGCATCCTGGCCTCAGGAAATCGACGCAACTATAACATTTATGGTATCTATAAGCCAAGTTTATCTCTTACCACAAAAAGAGCAGAATGCTTATTCGCCGAACTCTTGCAATGAAAAAATCTCGTTTTAGGGAGATTATCTAGAAACAACTTGCATATACAACACTGTGGATAAGGATAACGCAACAATCGGCGGGCACGCAATCACTGACGAGATGTGCGTGAACTACATGCACTACTACCCCGCTACACAACTTGAAGTATGCAAGAGCGCTGTCTCGAATGCAGCCTTAGAAGCTTACTTCAAGTTTGAGAAAGAGTAAGTACCTACAGTACGTACCTAAGCATATATAGAACTAACAATGGGTATATTGTATCATATAAAGTTTCTAGAAAAAATACAAAAAATTATCCTTACTTTTGAACTATTATTATTAACCTTGACAAGTGTGAACTAAATCACAACTCACTTCACATTCCGCCTTGATTGCCTGAATTTTTTTGTTACTAATTTTTTGTTCAACTATAATGAATCGCCTCTTTGGTCTAGCGGTTCAGTTGTTGGACTTGAATGCATGAGGTGCCGGGTTCGAATCACGGGTCGGGCAACAGAAAGAAAATTGGGTTTTTCTGATTTTCTTATAAAAAGAGATGTTGCTCGGGATAGGATATGTGCCCGGTTGGCGATAGGCTTTTGCCACCTATCACATTGTGGGACTTAGTATCTTCGGCTAGTCGTGGGTGCCCTGGTTGTGCCTCTGCCTACCTCTTCGGGGATATGGGCGTAAAGATACTTTTTTAACTATAATGAAACTAAGGCTATATCACTCCTGAACAGTATGGCTTTCTATTAGTGAAAGATATTTCATGATCGAATCAATATTTCCAAATATTACACCTTTAAAACCAAAAAACAAAGTTAGAAACTTTTTATAATCTTACTAATATTATAAATGCGAAAGTTTGGAAAGATGGATGGATGTTTATTACTCTTTCACGTAAAAACTATTGGCCGGATTTAGATCATTTGTGATTGACTGTATCCAAATAGTTTTTGATATCCCTATTCCGACGACTCCTGTATGCCTACTAAACTAGAACACATCCTAGGATTTTCGGATGGATGGCAGTATGCACTTACTTGGGGTATTTTCACTCCGCAATTTGAGTAGAGTACTTTTGAAGAGTCTTACGTCAAAAACAGTAGTAAAAACCAAATCTTAGGTCACCTGATAATCAATTATAGTCAGCTCAGCTATTTTAGTACGCTCAGTGTATATGAGCATTTAACCAAAGTCTTTTCAATTTTCGGTTGAAATGCGCAAGTTTGTAAGTCTCGTCATTCAGCGCAAGATGAACTTTTGCTCTAAATCTCAAGATTCAAGTTTGCTTGCGTTTTGTACATGAGTGCATGTTCTGTATGTTAGTACTATCACTTATTGTGTAAATATATAAAGTTGTGTAACTAAACATACTATTCGTACCTCTATAAAAAAATGCCAAGCTGTTGATTGATTTTAATACAATTGGGGTTTTAGGTGGGACAACATGTCGATCTCGAACCAGGCCTCCCCGCGCCAGAACTACTTGTCCATACACCCCTGGACTCCATTGAGGGTGGACGCCTTGAACGCACTCTACACTGAGTCTCCTATTTCGATGCAATGCAATAAGTCTGATGGTAATAGATTTCAGGTAATCAACAAGTTACATTGCAACAGAGAGATCATAAAGAAGTCGGGATTGAAAGAAAGCGTTGGTTAAAAAATGTTCCGTTGGTTCGGTCATTTAGAAAGAATGACAAATGAAAAATTGACAAAACAGTTGTACAAAGCAAATGTGGATGGGTGTAGATATATCCGGGAAGATCTAGGTTTGCATTTCGAAGCCAAATGGCTTGGGTATTATCTGAAGATTTTGTCCAGAATCTCCGAAATCGGCGTTTTTGTATGAAAGGAGAGAATGTGAAGGACGCTGAGCATGTCTGCTAGAAAACACTAGACACTCACTACTCTTTGCCGTATTATCTATCATTCATTTATTCTATCATTATACCGTAAGGGACCTGGCGTGCAAAGTAGGGAATTGACGTGAAGATATGTACATATGTAACAATGTAAAATATTACATACTTAATCTAAATTTTAGATCACTAGATTTCTACTAGCTGACCGTGAAAAGACAACTTCTCCTGCAGGGTGCATTTAATAATCCTTAAAGTCCACCACATACATTTGGAATTTCTTGACGGAATCCCGTTTTGACATTTCGAAACAAAGTTTACCCTATAAATCCACTGAAATCCCGATTTAGTATAAGAACTCACGGAGTGGTTATTACCCGCGCCCGCGGCGGTTGCGGGCCCGCAGTTTTTGTAGAATGTAGACGTATATGCAAAACGACGCGTTTGTCACCCGCAGCACCCGCGGTTGTTTGCGGTTCCCGCGGCAGCGGTCGTCTGCCTGTAGAAGCGTACAATTTTTTTAACGATGATTTCAACCGCGACGGCTTTGTCACCACACAAATTACCGATCTCGTGAGTTTTTAAATAAAACCACAACTCCGCGACCGCCGCGGGCACGGGTAAAAACTGCTCCGTATGTTCTTAGATTTAAACGCCACAATGTGATTAACGCTTATTTTCATAATTTATCTAATACCATCAGGATTAGTGACTCGTATATAAAACCTTATTTTTAATATTTGTTTTACAGGGTGATTGGGAAGGTCTTCCCATACCGAAAATATCGTTGCCGCTGCCTGAACCACCACGTGTCTGTCCTGGTTATTTCAGAAATATTTATTAATTTACATATTTTAGCGGTCAAAATGAAATATTGTTCCATTTGAAAAAAATATATATGTACTACAATAATATCTACTTTCACTATTGGAATGTTTATTCTAAATAAAATTTGTTAAAATGTAGGTAATAGTTGATCATAAATACAAGTGTGTATCTACAACTCGTACTCCTCAACTGTGCACGTCTGCAAGCGCTCAGTAGCACAATAGAAACTTTGTTATAGTTATCAAACCGCTCTTTTGTCAACATAAAAAAATGAAAAATGACAAATTACGTCACAGTTCGAGGTTCATAGTTAATTCGTACGGGTGTAGTATTCTTATTTTTTTGCGACTGTTTAGAATAAACATTTTTTTTGTTTATGTCGTAACATTTAATCAGTATCATTAAAAAGTTGTGATTGTGTAAATATTTTAGAATTATGTACTTACCTACTATATTTAGTTATTTATTATCATTAGTTTATAGAATTTAAGCAACAAATAAAGTCTTCATTGTTAGTAAGATTTTTGAAAGTTATATGTACCTACCTAGTTATTAGAATTTAATTAATACGAAAGCTTTGATGTATATTATACATATGTATGGTGAATATTTTGTCCTAAATTCCCGTGACAACGTGTTTTACTTACAGCTTCTCACCGCATTTGTCGAAATTTGTTTAAAAAATAGACACTTTACAGAAAAAAATTAAAGAGTCCCGATAGATCCAGTCAAAAATAAAGAATGTGCATTTTCAATTTTCTAATAAAAATAAAGGTGCCAGGGATTGGATACCTACGTGTCCGGTTGGCGATGGGCTTTCCACCTATCACATTGTGGAACTTAATCTCTTCAGCTAGTCTTAGGTGCCCTGGTTGTGCCTCTGCCTAACATTTACCACCAGATAACAACAATTTTTCTTGTGCATTTAACGGTCATTATTAAATATTACAATTTTTAAAGCATTCTTGGACATGACTAAATGGTCCCGGTGCTATTCCTGGGTCAAGCAACAAAAAGAAAATGTGTTTTTTCAATTTTCCAATGAAAAAATATGTTGTTGACTTGCCACCTATGAGATTGTAGGCCTAGCGTCTTCGGCTAATCGTGTTTGACCCGATTGTACTGGACTACCTTTTCGAGGATCCAGGCTCGAGAATACCTTATTTATTTCCCTGTCTTCTACTGCTGACTGATACTGCTGCCGCAAGCTGTGTTATTTGTAAGCTTTACATAACGGATGCCCTTGTTCTATTTCGAAACTAGCTGAAATAAAAATTTATATTTTAAGTAGAAATTATTACTTACTATAATTAGTTTACATATCCTGCCAAGAAATATTTATCATTAAGGTGACAATAATATGCTTATAAAATAGCATGTATTAAAATGTTATGATTACAACAAAAACGTGTTTCAATGTTTTAAAAAAAAATGCACTTCCATCTCGACCTCCGCGAAAGAGGCTTGTGACGCGCGGATCGGAACACGGCCCTTACGTACGCGCGGCCCCTTACTGAGAAGATCCAGCGAAAGAAACTCAGGGGGCTTGTCTTTTTTTCTAATTAATATAATTTAAAAAATAAATTACATATGTAATTTGTTGAGCATGAGGAGCAATTAATCCCAAGCATTTCTGTTTTGTAAATATTCTGAAATCTTATTGTTCGCCTCTGTGGTCTAGCGATCCAATTGTTGGACGTGACTTCATGAAATCCCGGGTCGGGCAACAAAAAGATAATGTGGTATTTCCAATTTTCTAATTTAAAAAGACGACGGGTTGAACTATGGAAGTGCCGACAGAAGTGAAAACTTAAATATTAACGTTGTGTATTTTTGATATTTGGAATAGTTTGGGAATAATTTTGAACGAATTGTTTTAATTAACTTTAGTATGAAAGTACTATCGTTTATGTGGTAGAATACAATATTCATTTATATTCATATAAATTCGCGATCGCAACATTTTTGCTGGCTGGCCACGACAACTATGCACGCCTTGAAAACACTTATAATCCGTCAGTGTGTTTAGGTCTTAAGCAAAAGAGATGCCATCCTTCATTAGGATTTCTCTGTAATCTCGTTCTTTAATAGTTCTCAGTCCAGTTTATAACAATACGTCCATGAAAACCATAATCTGGCAATTGACCTATATGTACATATTAATCTATGATTGACATTGCCCTAAAAAAGACGATGTGGGAAGAACACTTTGGGTACCTTTTAAACATTTCAAAGAGTAAAGTAACTGTACAACCCTCAAAGAAAACACATAAAGTTATGATACTTTTTTTTCTTTAGGTTTTGGCCTTCACGTTAGTATTTAGCCATTAATCAAGTAGAAATTTGCATCAAATTTTATATAAATTTCAATTAATTATAATTAGTCATCAGTCATAAGTCGTCAGGAAGTCATATCAGGCTCTTGGGTAAAGTGGTAGCTCATTACACAAGCTCTGTAATGAGATTTGGCGGCAACGAGGAAATACACGATACGCTCATTTCTTAATGATTATTTCATTTGTGCTCTTTCACCAAACAAAATTGTACAAAATGCCACCAAAATTGACTAATTTCACTCAATATTAACACGAAATTCAATAATTATGAAAAAACTTCGACCATATTTTCTCCCGATGGCGCCAAAAATGAGTTATAAATTATAATACTTACGGACCGGACGTACTAAATGATAATGTATACTGCTTTGTCTTCTTCTTCTTTTCTTTTGGCTTTCCAATATCACTTCAGTCATGGGAGTGACACTACCGCTTAATTCTTCTTCTTCTTTTGTATAAATGGCTTTCAATCGTTTTTCACGACTTATTTAGCCAATGTCAAGTATGGATACCGCTTAATTAAGAAGAAGGAATTCAAATTGTCAATTTCTAAAGGTCAATGTCATTATTGTAAAACTTGACAGATTTGTAACGTTGTCATTTCATTTGCCAAATACCAATTTGACAGATTTGTTTTATCGTAAATTGTTTGCAAAACCTATTTTCTTCTCACTTGAGCTTTTAAATAATATTTTAATTTTTACGTGGCCCTGTACTTATCTTCTTAACTGTATCGTTTCGATATTTCTTTCTGATACACAAAAATGTCAAGCGACAACGGGTTTAATAGTGATGATTCTCCCAATAAAACCTTTGGACATCTTCAATTACCTAGTCCAATCATAACACGAAGGAATCGAACTGCCTCAACGTAAGTTTGAATTAATAAACAACTTTCGATTCTGAAATAAATACATATTAATATTGATGGTTAATATTGATTAATGGTTATAGGTCAGAGCGAGCATTGCAAAATCCATTAGAACACGGGAAGATAAAATCTTTTTGTCGCCAAAAAGGTCACGGGTTTGTTAAGCCAGATAAGGGTGGTGAAGATCTTTTCGTCCACATATCTGAGTACGTATATTTACTTGTAGCGCATGTCCTGTGGTTAGGATAATTTTTCACAAGTTTTAAAGAAACAAAATCACCTCAGACAGCAGTCGATCTCCAGTATTTCGAAGAGGAATGCTCTAATTTTACTATTTGGGTTTTACTGAGGATTCAACTCCTCTAGTGAAATTTTTAGTTCCTCTTTTACTGATTATGTCCATAGTTATATCCTTTAGCTACACAATTCTGTTTAATAATATTAAATGAGTTTATCATTGCAGATAAAATTTACCTTTTTTTAATAGAAATTTTCGCCTAATCTACCGACAAAATTGGTTAGAAAGGAATTTCAAAATTTTAAGGAGTTTAATAATTGCTAGCGGTAGTAGTATGAGAGCCTGTGTGGTCTGATTCACATAACTTTCTCTGGGTCAAATTTAATTTCTGCTCTAGCAAAATTTTCACTTGCAATCTGAAACTGCTTAATAAGACTAATTAAATAGTTTGATTTGATAATAAAATATTCAAAGCTCCCTGATGGGAGCTTTGAATATTTTAATACTTAATTCTAAAAGAATTTATATTAAATATTTTTAATACAGTAGAGCGTCGATTATCCGAACTAATTGGGGGATGTGGGTGTTCGGAAAACCGGTATTTTCGGATAATCGAACTCATGTACTCAGTCATACAAATTTACGTGCAGGTAAATAAAAACCATATTATTTACATTTATGAAAATCTTTAATGACAAATAGGAAATAAACAAAAAAAAGTACAGACAATCTTGTAGTCCATCTAGTGTTTACTAATTACAATTAACGCTTAACAAAATCTTGAATCTTCGTCTGCCGAAGCAAGCCTACCCGCTTACGAGCGGCTAGATCACATACTTTTTTGAGAACAGATATTTGATACTGGTCACTCTCGGCCTGTGTTTCAAACCAGCGCAAGGCAATATCTAAGCAAGCAAACGCTTCAGAAGCGCTAACAATGTTTTCATCTTCATTATCTGAACTTGCAGTTGATGTAGTGCTAGTGGTTGGGTCAGCATTATTAGTCATGAGG
>NJDD01002195.1:36423-63384 GCA_002245505.1 Calephelis nemesis | reverse complement strand
CAATACCATCAATACCAATACCGTCCAATTATCGGCCCATAGCTATAACTTCCTTGTTTTCCAAAGTTATGGAATCCTTAACAAACTGCCAGCTCTTAAGGTACCTAGAGGATCACCAGCTATTAAATGACCGTCAATACGGTTTTCGTCGTAGTCGTTCAGCTGGTGATCTTTTAGTTTACTTAACACACCGATGGGCGCAAGCAGTCAAAAGCAAGGGAGAAGCATTGGCTGTTAGTTTGGACATAGTGAAAGCCTTTGATCGGGTGTGGCACAAGGCGCTTCTATCGAAGCTTCCATCTTACGGTCTTCCTGAGAAATTATGCAAATGGGTCACTAGTTGTTTTACGGAGCGCAGCGTCAAGGTCGTTGTCGACGACATGTGCTCAGAGTCCAAGCTTGACAATGCTGGTGTTCCCCAAGGCTGTGTGATTTCTCCTACTCTGTTTCTTCTGCATATGAATGACATGTTGCAAATTAGTAACACTCATTGCTATGCAGACGACACTACTGGGGAAGCCTTATACTTTGGCCGTCATAATATATCTCGGAATCATGTCATTGAGAGCCGAAACCAACTTGTGTCTGAAATTGACAATCTCATGTCTGAAATTTTGATTTGGAGTCAGCAAAATCTAGTGCAATTTAACCCTAGTAAGACACAAGTTTTCGCGTTTTCCGCTAAAAAGATTCCCTTCGTCGCATCTCCTCGATTTGAGTGCATTTCCCTTACTGCCACAGCCAGCATTGGTATACTCGGCTTTGACAGTTCGTGTAATGTTCAATTTCGTGGTCATCTAGAGGAGAAGGCTAAAATAGCCTCGAAAAAATTTGGTGTGCTCAGTAAAGCGAAACAGTATTTCAAGCCGGCCTCTTCGTTTACAACTATATAAAGCGCAAATTCGGCCTCATATGGAGTACTGTTCTCAACTCTGGGCAGGGGCTCCACAGTACCAGCTCTTTCCGTTGGACCGCATTCATCGTAGAGCAATTCGAATTGTCAGTGACCGGGCAATTACCAATCGGATTGATCCCTTAGCGCTGCGTAGGGATGTTGGGTCCCTCAATGTTTTCTACCGCATCTATCATGGGGAATGTTCTGGGGAGTTGTTTGGCTTAATTCCAGCCGCTGATTTCCACCTTCGGACTTCGCGACAGAGTTTAAAGTATCATGCCCACCATCTTGATGCGTGGCGATCTACAACTGTGCAATTCCGAAGACATTTTATATCTCGCACAACATCTTTATGGAATCAGTTACCGAGGGGGTAAACAATTATGACTTAGGGACCTTCAAGAAAAGAGCGTACTCATTCCTTAAGGGTCGGCAACGCAATTGTGATACTCCTGGTTGCGGATGCCCGTGGGCCCGCCCGCCGTGGGCGGCGGTGATCACTTTGAATCAGGTGACCCACTTGCTCGTTTGCCTCTTTTATAAAAATAATAATAATATTTATTTTTTTACAGTATTATTACCATAACAATATTATTTAATATGCAGATAAACATTTAGGTATAAACTCAAAATAACATCAAAAATCACAGCAAAGATCACGACGCTTTTAAGCCTGCCCGCATGCTCAAGTGCTGTAAAAACTGCTCATTGACTTCTTTTTACACGTAAATAAATATATTCCTAGCAAAGTAGGTACAGTATTTTTCATGGTTAATAGTAGGGTTTAGTTTCACTCACATATTTTAGTCGTGATAATCATTTAAGCTATACTCAGCGCTATATTATGAACCTTTAGTCTTAAGTACCTATCTTTTTTGTTTATTTTTTGTGCGAGAGTGCGTCTTCTGTACATTAGTATTTATTACTTATTCTGTGATAATTGTCTAGCGCTATGATAGACAACTCACTTAATAAAAATTGATTTTGTGTTGAATGTTGATGAGTATTAAGCTAGAAATAGTCTATTTCACTCTTGCTTTAAAGACGATTTTATCTTTAGAGACAAGACTCAAATTTTTTTGACCTGTAGATCGAAAATTTTGTTGGGGGTCTCTCCGCACTGGAGGTATATTCGTCCAGCGATAATTTTCTGTAAACTATAGGTGCACACACACCTTAGGTGCACCTTATATGATACATTAGATGGGAAAATAATTTTGTTTCAGATCTACTTACAAACAGCCACCGTTGCGTCCAAAAGGCCTTGGACTGGGGGCTGACAAAATCATAACAGATAAAAAAAAGAATCAGTCTTCGAAAGAGAAGGAGGAAGAATTGTCAGTAGTTAAGAATGCTTATGTAAGAATAATTTCCGGAAAACACAGTGGTTACTACGGCAAAGTAAGTCTTTTTAATGTTATAAAATAGCAATCTCCAAAACCAACCAGCTATCCTAAACTTAAGCACTTAACACTTAATACTAACACTATGGGGATAGTAATATTCAATCAGGATGTATTGCTGTATCACTTAGTTATGACTAATTTGACTGAAAAAAAAAATCAAAAAAAAGAAAAGAAAAAGAAAAAGTTCAAAAAATGTTATGTTACTGCAGTTGCTGAGCCAATAGATGGCCTGCCCTTACTATGAATATTGATTTTTTTTTCATATGAATCTTGTGATGATTACCAACAACAAAAAAGAATAAGCAGAATCGGTCTGTCCATTAACATTAGATATTCAGAAATCTTATTTACATTGGCGTGCTTATCTTTTTGTGAGATCCCTTCCTGCAAAATTTGTAAAGTATCAAGTTATTGCAGAAAAGTTGTTGCAATGTAGGTAATAAGTATTTACTTTTGGGGTCTTCTTCGATTTGTATAATTTGTCAATAGATATTTATTTATTACCGTTTTTATATGTTCCATGTAGAATTTCACGCATAAAAAGCTTAACATTTTCACGTCTAGATTTCAATGCATTGACATCTTTGGATATGAATGTAGGTACCTGGGGAGACCTAGGTTGACATTCCACGGTCAACGATCACGATCACTAGGGTGTTATCCGAAGGTGGTGACAATTTGTATGAAAAGGGTATGAATGTGGAGAATGCCAGGTATGTCTGCCATGATCGTGAGGTTAAGCACCCGATACTTTCTGCCTACCCTTTAATGGACTTGGCGTGAAGATATGTATGTATGTACCTTTGGACATAATTGTGGATGTAATAGTCATTATTCTAATTCCAGGTGATAAGTTTAGATGAAGAAAACGGAAGAGCTATGATCGATATAGCCATTAAGAAGGAGTCGGTCAGCCTCAGTGAGTTTATGCTCCAGCCAGTGACCAAATCGGAGTTTGAAAAACAGTCTAAAGTTATAAGTGAGTTGAAATTTTTGTCCAACTTTTAAAAGAAGCTTATATATGATGTTCGATGCCCATTTTTTTTCAAATATGATCTTGCTCGATTTTTGCGTAATTTGTAGACTGTTTTTGTGTTATTTTTTTTTATTTGAAAGAGGGAATTTTCATGGTGGTCCCATTGCCACCACGTCTGGATCTGATGATGGAATCGTATGTTATTGAGGAAAATGTTTCTTTGTGTACTTAAATGGCATTATATTTATGTAAAAAAACTGACTTGTTTTTAGCCGTTTACTGATATTTTAGTTGAATTAAAAAAATAAGGAAACTTTGTACAAGGTGTCCAGAAAGGGTATCTGGTATTTGTAAGTTCAATGAAACAAAAATTATTTGTACGCAATAAAAAAGTTTATTGTTTGTTGTTAGCATATTAATTGGAGAATTATTTGGACAAGATGATGTTATCCAAATGATGACCGTTACGTTGCTGGCACTCTTCTAAACGGAATCGAAGATTGGCGATAACACGTTGACACATAGCTATCGTATTGCTGCCATTTCTAACTTGATGTTTTTCTTTAACTGGGTTAGATTCGTCGGATTGTTTTGATAATCCTTACTTTTAAGTATCCCCATGCAAAATAGTCGAGCGGGCTAAGGTCGGGGCTTCTGGGAGGCCAGTTGATGTTACCCCTTCGCGTTAATTAGTTAATAACTTCCATTGAGTCATTTGAGGTATGGCAAGTGGCCCCATCTTGCTGGAACCACGTTCTTGAGTTGAAACCTGCAAACTCCTGCAACTCTGAGACCAAAAAATTTCGCAACATATCGCAATAACGGTCACTATTCACATTAATTGCTCGGCCTCGTTGATCTTCGTGAAAATAAGGACCAATTATGCCTTTAGCAGACATAGCGGCCCTAACAACGACCTTTGGGCTATGCAGGGGTCGTTCATGCTTTCGTCTTGGATTCTCCACTGCCCAGTACCATGTCCATGTTCATTAGTAAGACAGTATAGGTGTTAATAGAGCGTCTTTTTTATTTGGCTGAGATTTTAGATCTCAGGCTACGAGTGAGAGTGTACAGGATACCGTTCCCAATATTACGGAATATGACACTGGGGAACATTGATGCCACGGCGGCAGAATTTGGTAAGTCGGTTGTGCTTATCGTGGTGATCTTCTGCAAGGCAGATGGTAGATACCACCAAGTTATGATCTACAAGTTGTGAATGTACTAGTGGTATATCTAACTCAGTGCCCTAAATTACTAGATTGACTTTAGCGGGCGATGGGGTTGTCATATTCCTATGCCTATTCTATTTGCTAGGACTACAAATTGATTTTGATTAACTGATAAAGTGGTATTAAGTTAAGGTAAACCCTTATCAGATTAGACCAGTGTTTCCCAATTATAGTGTTGTGTAAAGTAAAAATTACATATTTTGCACATCTGTGAAGGTCCTGTGTTCAATCCCCAGGTCGGGCAGCAAAAAAAGAAAATGTGTATTTTCAATTTTCTTATACAAACGTTTCCCGTTAGGCGATAGGCTTGCCGTCTATTACATTTAGTGCCTTCAGCTAGTTGTTGGTGTCTTGGTTACGCCACTGCTTACCTCTTCAGGAATATGGGCTTGAATATACTTTATCCATAGTTACTTTAATTAGTAATTTTTTTATCTATGAACCACTTTTTTGAAGTGGTAAAACTAATTGGGAACCACTAGATTAATCCATTAATTATATTTATACTGGTATCTATTTTGGTATTTCTATGTATATACATCGTTGTCTAACACCTATACCAAAAATAATTTTAATTTTTTTTTCTTGGCTATATCAATTTACGTAATTCGTTCAGCGATTTTGTTTTTTCTCCCATTATTACATTAAGAAGAACTTGACAATAATTGGCACTTGATACTCTCAGCCTCTTTCACAAGGGTTTTGTCGTGATGTACGTATGTATTATAAATATTAATATCACTGGACAAGTTACACAAATTGAATCTAACCCCAAAGTAAGCAAATTATGTGCTTGTGTTATGGGTGTTAGTCAATGTTTCTAATACATAGAAATACTTTAATAAATAGCAAAATATATTTAATAACCCAGAACCGGAAATGCAGACATCTAAATGTTCATCACACAAATGCCTGCCACCGTCGGGAATCGAACCCGAGCCTCGCGGTTAGTAGTTAAGCGTGTACGTTACCCACTCAACCAACGAGGCGGTCATATTACATTTTCTTCTACATTAGATTCAGCAAAAATTACTAACGTGAAATTTGTTTTGCAGATACTGAGTCATTTGAAGAATACAAGAAAAATGAATACTTATCAAGTTCTAAGAAACAAAGCTCAGATAAAATGGGCTCCTCTAGTCGTAAAATTAATGATAGAGATGACAGCAGAAACCTGGATGAGGAACGGTATCCCAACGGTAGGAGTATAGAGAGAGCAAGGGAAAGAAGACCTCAACATGAATCTTCTAGCGAAGAAGAAAGAAGAAAACATAAGAAGAAACATAAAAAGAAATATAGCAGTGACGAATCCCTAAGTTCAGACTCCGATAGACAAACGTCTAGAAGACGACGTAGTAGTTCATCCTCGTCTAGTGATAAGAGAAAATATAAAGGCAAAAAGAGTAAAGGAAAGAGAGATATAGATAAGAAGAGGAAAGGTAAAAAGAAGAAGAGAGATAGAGATCGATCACCAAATTACAAGAAGCATAGAAAATAGAATATGTAAATATTTTTAAATACTTCAATTTTGATTTTATATTAAATGTAAGTTCGAATAAATAATTATTTTTATGATGTCGATACGTTGGTCCGCGCTGATATTAAAAATATTATTACGACTGCATCCTCGAAGAGTTAGGCATAGGTACAACTAGGGTACACAAGATTAGCTGTTGGTTACTCCCACAATGTTTCTAGGTTGCAAACCTATCGCCAACCGGGCACTTATCCAATTCCGGACAACATTGTTTTTATAAGAAAATTGAAAAAAAAAATTTGATTTGTCCTACCCGGGATTCGTACCTGAGACATCAAGTAATCTACGCCAACATTTAACCACTGAGGCGATTATGATACATTGATCTAATTATTTTTAATGCTATAGGGTAGGGAACGAGCAGGCAATCTTCCATGTAGATAACCTTTAGATACCATAGTTGCATACGCCACTATCTTGTTACCGGGATCTCAGACCAGGTTTGAAACTATACTGGATGTCCTAATTTTTTTATGATATCGGAAGGCAAACAAGCAGACGGATTACCTGATGTTAACAAATTCACGCCACCTAGAGACACTAAAGGTGATAATGGTACCTGAAGCTAAGATGTTAGACCTCGAGCAAAAATTTACTAGCTACCTTACCCTCCAAACCGGAACACCGCGGAACACGTCATGACGTTATGGCGGCTGGAATAGGTAAGGCGGTGGTACCAATCCAGGCGAGGCTCTGCGAAACTCTACCACCTAGTCAGATGTCACGGTATTAGTTACTGTAAGGCTATGCTCGCCTTTTACGAACTGCCTGGTAGGAAGGCAGATGGTCTATTCTGCAAAGGAGCCCGGACCAACACGAGAAAATTTCTGCAGGAAACGTAACAGTGGCAAGCATTGCAGCTATAGTGATAGGCTAAATACGGTGGTAGTACCTACCCATCAGGGCGGACAGCAGAACAAATCTACCTAGTTGAAATATGGTTATTGGTTTGTTTTTTCGTTTACTTGCTTGGTTGTGACGAGTATTAGCGGTTACCCTGAGAAGTCGGAGATAAGAAAACTGATGACCCGATGAAAGTTTAGGCTCCTCTTGCTTACCTGTTTGTCTTTTATTTTGACCCAAAGAAAAGTACGCCCATATCTTCGAAGAGGTAGGCAGAAGCACAACACAACAGGGCACCCACGACTATCCGAAGATACTAAGTCCCACAATGTGATAGGTGGCAAGCTTATCGCTAACCGGGCACATTTCCAATCCCGAGCAACATTTTTTTTTATTAGAAAATTGGAAAAACCCAATTTTCTTTTTGTTGCCCGACCCGGGATTCGAATCCGGGACCTCATGCAGTCAAGTCCAACAACTGAACCGCTAGATCACAAAGGCGATCCAAAGAATATCATTATATATTAAATTATTATTTGATATATTAAATTCGTGTTTTTTTATACTGTACTAACTATTACCGGGCCATTACATGGTTTTGCTGTCAGTTTTTTTTTACCAGTTTTACCACAGTAATTGAATTAACTGATTGATAACCTAAGCTAGATAAGCGTGTTAGCCCAAGAATTCAAGAAGTTTTTATCCGCACCCGCGGCGGTTGCGGGCCCGCAGGTAGATTTGTATAAAAAAAACCCTAGACACGTTACACAAATTGAATCTAACCCAAAGTAAGCAACTTATATGTATGTGTTATGGGCGGGTGTTCATAGACATATACTAAAATACAAAAAAGATTCAAGCTCTACAGAGCGGGTTTTGCACTCTTATGCGGTCTGTTCTAGTATGCTCTATCCTTTATACAAACGTAATCCACGTGTGGTAATTTTTTTTATTACTAGGACGTTCCTTCAAAATCGTGATTGAGACTATCTTATATAAAAAAGTATAAACTGTTTCCTAAATTGAGAAGATGGGTGCGAAACAAATTCAAAACACATTTTTTAGAAGAATTGTAATTTGTGTAACATTAGATAGGTTACAGGCAGGATATCACATTGAAACATTTATTAATAATCCCTTATATTATTTCCACAACGGGCATCTACACAACCACACTTAAACATTATGTAATCTTATGAATAACGGTCAGTATCTTACAGTAGTATTTGTAAAGACAACTAAATTCATAATACAAAAAATATCCAGAGGGAGAAAGTATTTCAGACTTGAATGAGTTTATCTAAATCGAATTAAATTTAAAAAATATACATAAGTTTTATTCTAAAGGTGTTGCCAAGTTATTACTATCTTTTTGACACAGTTAGAAAATAAGTATTTTAAATGTGCTGTAGTTTAAATATGAATCTGATATTTTTTATATCCGGCTTTATCCTTCAAAGGCCAGCGCCAGCACGGATTAGTAGAAATAGTACTACTGTGTGTAACAAAAACACATTGAAATATGATGTGGATATAAAAGTTTGGCTAATAATTTTAGATATTTTAAAAGAGGTAGAGTATAGACACAATTTTCAAATTTTGTTTCCCATATTATACACATTTGTTATGATTAAAAGAATATTTTTTGTTTTTTATATTGTGCGATTACAATTTTTATTTCTTAAATTATAGTTTATTCTTTGAATAAGACACATATTTTTAGAAGATTAAGCTCTACATTCAGTTTCTACTCTAACGTCTACACAGATAAATAACGACTAAAAATTCGAAAAATGGTTTTAAAAAGTTACATGTTTTACAAATTTTGTAACTAATTTGAAGCAACATATAAAGGACCTTTAAACGCTAAATAGCGTATAATATTATACCTGTAGCTTTTAAAGGAAAACTATTAGTTTCTACACATATAAAAATATATTACAAAAATATTTGTGCAAATCTTAGCAACCTGACCAACGGTATGAAGGAAATAATAATCCTCACAGTACGAAGACCCTCCTCTCCGATATTAAATACTTAAATAAGTCACACCCATTTATTGCTCCTCTCCTTTCCATCGTATTATAATATTGTAAACCTTGTGCTTATCCCTTCAATCTTTCAAACAGACCTATATTTATATACTTAAATAACATAAACAGATACTTGTAAGTGGTTCTTATAGTTCACTATATAGTACACACGAGCATCATAGGTTTTTTTATAATCACGTTAGATATGGCCAAAAACCGGGCAGTTTTCCTAATGGTAAGGGATAGCAGTCGTCTATAGACAGCGTGCATGTTACTATTAGATCGCCATCATACCGCCACTTATGCAAGTCTACTGGCTAACCAAACCTTCATCACGAAACACGACAATAGCGAGCACTAATGCTTTGGAGCTATTGCTCAATACTATAGTATTCTTACATATATTTTGTAGAAAATGCGATCTTGCTCTAGTAAACTTTACTATTTTTTTCTTAAAATATCTATGTTAGATTTGCAGTAGATATGTCTGATTTATTTGTAGATCATAGATCATGGTGATGATGGTACCTAAGAGACAGAACTCACGGTGCGATTTTTAACAAAACTCACGAGACGCGTAATTTTTGCGGTCCCGTAGCCGCCGCGGTTGAAATTATCGCCCGCAAACTTGGCGGTTGATTATTGCGCTGCCGGCGGTTGAGGTTAAATAATTAGTACAAATAGTACAAAATGGCCGCCCGCCAAGCGACCGCAGAGCGCGAGGTCGCAACCCGCCGAGGCAATGGGAGATCGCCGACCGCACTATCAACGGGCAAACGACAGCTGTCGCGGGAACCGCAGACAACCGCAGGCGCTTCGGGTGAAAATCGCGCTGTGAAATGTGGTCTTACTTTTTGCTTATAAATCTACATTCTATGGAATCTGCGGGCCCGCAACCGCCTCGGGCGCAGGTAAAAACCGCGCCGTGCGTTCTTAGTCTTTGTATACAAGTATCAAGTGATGTTAAAAACAACGATTCCAGTTTGAGCCGTTATTGCTTACACAAATAAATTTTTATTAATACTAAAGTAGGTAATATGCTAGGGTAAACATCACTATTGTGAAGTACATGAAGATTTATAGAAACATTGTAGACCACATACAAAACTTACATAACTTGTCTTATACTGGTAGATATAACACACTGAAATTTTGATGGTAATTCTCATAATTAAGACTAAATTCGTCAAAAATGTTAAAGTATTTAGAAATCTTTTTTCAATAGCTCATGGTTCCTTCGAGATACCTACATATTATGTTCTTTTATTTTCGAATTAGGCAAACAAAGGCATGACAAGGATGCCAATTCAGAACTGGACAACTTTGACATGGCAAGGAGACCAATTTAAGACTGGACAACTGTGACATGGCAAAGAGAACAATTTAATACTGTTCAACTGAGGATAGAAGCATGGCAAAAAGGCCATATAAAGACTTGACAACTTAGACTAAAGATATCGCAAGAAGACCGTTATTTGTTTGTGCCTGTTTAGTCGCAGTTGTGTTCTATATTCCTTTTGTTATTCTCTTTCAACTGAAAGTCTCCTTTGTATTTATTTAGATGATTTCTCCAAACCTCTTTACAATCTTTCGCGTATTTAATAATTATATAATTACCTACACTACCTATTGATACTGCAAGAAACAACCCGACTTTCAAACCCTGTTTATTTTATCAAAAACAATTCTTTTAGATTGTAGCATTTTTAAATATAGATACTTTTTTCTTCGCTGATTTTTTTACTACCACGAAAAATTTCAGTGCGTGCTTAGAATTAAAATATTTTAATACAATACATATTTAGTTTATACTACATCGTAATACTAAATACAAAACATTTAATTCCTATAAGCGTCTTTACATCGATCACAACATCGTAGGTATTAAGTAGGTAGGTACATTAACATTTAAATTGAGTGGGAGGTTGAGGAAGACAAATCTGAATTGGAAAATATACTATAGTAGATTGGATACGGGGCATTTCTACATAATAATATGAACACTTATGAATACATATTTAGTTTAGACCAAGATCCTATTTGTCCCAGACGTTACTTATTTTCTCTGAAATAAAGTTTTTTCATTAAAGCGTAGTAGTTTCAAATACAGTGTTTGCATACAGCAGGTTAAAAGCTTGGGCCAATATATCAGGTGCTAAAGTAGATTTTTTACATGAAATTTTTTAAGTGGTTAGAAAATATTATTACAAATTTATTTTTTGTACTAACAGGGCCATAAGTAACGCCAATTTTACCTGGGATCTTACTTAAGTTGGTTTTAATTTTTAAAACAATGATATCTTTTAGTATTTTACACAATCAAATTACATTAGTAAAAATAACATCTAGTTGTTATTAAAAAGTAGAGCGTTTATTAGCGTTATTATTAGCGTTTCGTCTGCTAGTCCATATTCATGCCTGTAGAGATCACCAGCTGGACCACTATGGGATCTCAATGCAGACGTCGCAGCAACGAGTAATCTCTTGAAGATCCCAAGTTGTATGCACATCTTTATGTTTGCTGCTAAATGTTAAATAGGTTTTTAACTAAGCAGGAGATATTTTGATTCAACATTGACCATTATTCCTAGGGCTCCAACTACAATATATTCTATAATGTTCTATTTTGATTCTCTCAAGTAGTTTCATGACCTGAACACATAGAGGTAAAAAAGAAATGTAGAGTTTGAAGTAGATTGATAGAAGATACGAAAAAATAATCTACGAAAAATAACTAAGTCCATTACTAGACAACTTTCCAGATTCTTTCCCAAAAACCTTTTGATATGATGAAAGATGATATTCACCCCAATCGTCTGAGTTGGTTTCTATGATATGTCCCACGTATCGTCGATCTAACGTTTAGCAAACGGATGGTTTCTTGCAGTTGTGCGTGCAGCGGCGGCTGCAGTTTGTGTGCAGTTGCAGAGAGCGTCGAACATTCGCAAAACGAAGCCGCGAGCTCTTCCAAATCTCCTCTTAAGATTACCTGAAAAAAAATACAAGTAAACCTTTAATAATTTCACTAAACAAACAGTTTGAACGGTTTTGTTTTTTTTTCTTTAAACGCATAAAAGTCAAAACTGGCCAGTTTGAAAAAATGTTTTTGCATTCGATAATAAAATACCTACGAAAGGTTACGGGTTTTTATACAAAGACATACATCCATATCTTCACACTAAATCCCTTGCGTAGTGGGCAGAAAGTATCGAGTGCAAAGTGTCACGATTCTTACGGACCCCGTGTTGGTCCGGGCTCCTTTTCATAATAGACCGTCTGCCTTTCTGTCAGGCAGATCCTAAAAGGCGAGCATAGCCTTACTGTCACTAACACCTTGACGTCCTTTTAGGTGGTAGAGTTTCATTGGTATCACCGCCTTGTCTATTCCTGCTACAACCAGGAAATCCGTCTGCTTGTTTACCTTCCAATTATCATAAAAATAAAAAAATAGACTGCCTAGTGTCCTACACTTTCATTACTCTTTTCGTTTAAACACGCCTGTTTAGAGGCTCTTGAAACCACCATCGGATAATAGGTACATGAGAGATTTGATAGTGTAATTCCTACCTGAACTAGGTCTTCGACCCCTGGGTAGGTACCTGCAACCATCCACATTCGCATTGTATATCTGGTGGGTTACCATAAGCTCTTAAGACGATATTATTTTAATAGGTAATACTTATTTTCATTGAGGAAAGACAACCTTAAGACGTATGGCATTAAGTCGCATATATAAGACGACATTTAGCAACATGGAAATAATACTGCTATAAGCGTTCATGGTAGGACCCCTGTTTTGTCAAGTTTTAGAACGAAGTTTCTTACGGCAGGCTAGGAGGATATAGGGATTTTGCTGCGCAACCGAACTATAGAAAATGTGATACTAGAACCGTGAGAAAAAGTCCGTGGAATAAAATCGTTAAATGAGACATGCTCAGGCGCGACAGTCGTTTACACAAGCGAGTAGTGTATAATACCTTTCTCTTTCTCCCTTTTTCTTTTCGTTCTCTCATCCCTTCTCTCTCTAGTATCACGGGGATCTTCGTTCCTACTTGATTTCCCACGACACCACATCTTTTTTCATCTGCCAGTCTTTTCACATGACCGAAATAATGGTGCATGTTCTTTCTCATTTTTAAACCAACATTTTTTTTCAAACCCGCTCTCGCTTTTATCTTACTATTGCGAAGGTGAGTGGAGAGACAAACATCACATATTTTGATATATTTCGTTGCTCTCTCACTTTGACTACATTTAGGTGTTCTACCTTCAAGCTTTTCTGACACCCATTTCTCGCTTCCATAAAATAACGTTGGGATAAGCACAAAACCTCAATTTGAAGTAACTTATCAAACAAGCGCATTTTTCATACTATTCTCTAACACACTTTCTACGTCCGTGGTGTAACTTCCATTCATCCTGAAAGCTACCAAGACATAATTTCACTCACTTGTTCCCATACTAGATACATCTATTATTAGAAGTTTTCCCCGTGTTGGTCCGGGCTCCTTTGCAGAATAGACCATCCACCTTCCTGCCAGGCAGCTCGTAAAAGACGAGCATAGGCTTACCGTCACTAACACCTCGACATCCTACTAGGAGGTAGAGTTTCGTAGCGACTCGTCCGGATTGGTACCACCGCCTTCCCTATTCCTGTCACCAAAACGTCCAATGCTTGCCGTTGACGTGTTCCGGTTCAGAGGGTAAGGTAGCCGGTAAACTTACTTTTGCTCGAGGCCTAACACCCCGGTCTCACGTCGCCAATGCACGACCTTTGGTGTCTCTAGGCGGTGTGAATGTCTTACCATCAGGAAATCCGTCTGCTTGTTTGCCTTCCACTGTCATTAAAAAAAAATAGTAAGCCTTCGTCTCTTTCAAACACCAATACTTCAGTTTTGTTTTTTAAGTTTGGTAGAAAAACAAGTCTTTACAAGGCTTTTCTGACAGTAAGGTCCTTTCCACTGTAGGATATCATTTGTCATTGTAGTTTTAACTCATTATTAGCTATATTGTTCTTGTTGACGTCTAATTTATCATTCCTTTGTCGTTTCCATAGACAATTGGTTGCTTATGTGCTTACAAATAAATGCAACATTAGGTATAACATTTGTATGAGAACTATATTCTGTAATAGACGCTAATTTACTGTCTCCGGTCCCAACGGTAAGGTAGCCAGTAGACTTGCTCAATACGCCTAAAATGTCAACCATAGAATAGCAACGCACCTGTAAAACATATGGTGCCTTAAGGCCACGGTTGTCTCTTACCATCAGGAGAACCAGCTTGTTCAATGTCTTATCACTTAAAAAAATATAGTGATCATTCAAGGGTAAGACTAACGGTCGCACTCAGAGACGTTAATTAACATTTATTCTATACCTAATTAAATCACAATTTTGTAAAGAAAATGTCGACTTAATGACTGGTTAAAAGATAATTGACATCAATGAGTATGGTCGTAAGGTAATAAAATTATACACCTACCTTATTATTGCACAGTTTTCTAGAATTTATTAATGACTAAGTTTTACTTATGGCAAACATGCAATGGAGCTATTTATATTTGTAAAAGAAGTATTTGTATCTTCATGCCCATTTCTCCGAAGACGGAGACGGTGATACAAACAAGGCACCAACAACTAGCCAGTCCCACAATTTGATACATCGCTAGCCTATGGTATTTGCTTTATAATCATTTGCAATGGAGTATAGTACCTTATATTAACTGTTCCGGCGAACTTCGTTCCACCCGTTCAGTTTGTATGGGAAAAATTAAAACATTTTGTTTTCTCGCAGTCAAACGAGGTTGTGATAAGTATCTTATGTCCATCTCCTGTTATAAATTACCTCCCCATTATTTTCAGCCAAATCGGTTCATTCGTTCTTGAGTTAAAATAGGGTGACAACACGACTTTCTCTGACATATACAATAGCTGCTCAACACAGCGTTGCTCGCGTGGTTAATGGTCCAACGGGAATATTTTTCGAGTTAAAAACTGTGCTTTATGTTAATCCAAGTTATCCTCTACGTGTGTGCCAAATTTCATGAAAATCAATTCAGCAGTATTTGCGCGAAGGCATTACAAACAAACATACAAACTTTCGCATTTATAATATTAGTAGGATATAAAGATGTTGTAGGTGTTTTTTTTATGATATTGGAAGGCAAACATGCAGCCGAATTTCCTGATGGTAAGAAATTCCCGCTGCCTAGAGACACCAAAGGTGGTAATGTTGCGTTGCTAACCTGAGGACGGGATGGCCTCGAGCAAAAGTAAGTTTACCCTCCGAACCGGAACACGTCATGACGTTATGACGGCAGGAATAGGTAAGGCGGTGGTACCAATCCGGGTGAGTCGCTGCAAAACTCTACCACCTAGTCAGATGTCACGGTGCTAGTGACGGTAAGCCTATGCACGCCTTTTACAAACTGCCTGGCAGGAAGGCAGTCTATTCTGCAACGGAGCCCGGACCAACACGGGAACATTTTTCGAGATAAAAACTATTCAATGCATTAATCCAAGTTACCCTCATATGTATGCCAAATTTCATTAAAATGGGTTCTGCAGTATTTGCGCGAAGAAGTAACAAACAAACATACTAACTTTCGCATAATTTATAATTTTAGTAGGATATAAATATGAGGTAGGTGTTTCCTTATCTTAAAAGTTTGAGAACCCCTGTAGGGTTACTCTCAAAGCTCTATTTATGCTTAATATTGGAAATTGGAATCAAGTCTGTCATTTTAGGTAAGTACTCTCGAACACAATACTGGGTATTATGATTTTGTTAATAGTAGGGTGCTCTCACCTTATTCTGTGATAATTTGGTTAATAGCAATAAAACCCTGGATAATCGTAGTCAAAATGTTTTATATTTTGTAGGGACTTAAATCAGACCTTTAGTTACTATTTAAACTATTAATATCTTAGTTTCAGAACAAAGAATTTGTTACATCATCGTTTTGTAAATCACGTGTTCACTTTGGTAATTCTGTGGTGATTACTTTAATTCGGTGATAGGATATTCATAAATCTGATATAACACAATTAGATGAGTTTTTTATTTTATTATCACATAATTAGATTAAACACATTAACCAAATAATTTTAAACATAATAAAGTAGGTATTCATTGAACATATACCTAGTATGGTTAACATTAACATTACATATTTTCATAACCATCACTAGAATTATCAATACTGCAGCTATCCAATAAATATTATAAATGCGAAAGTTTGTGAGTATGTATGGATGTTTGTTACTATTTGACGCTCGAATGGATAATGGTCTACCCGCTTTTTAATTTTATCTGAGTTTCTCCCAGTTTCCGATGCTGTTTGACATGTTCAAGATTTATTTAGTACTCCAGGGTAATTGTATTCTCTTGATGCAACATACCTACACAGTTAACCTCGATTGAAAATCACTTTTAATCGCAGATTTCTACACAGCTTCACAGTATCTTCTATTTTTAGATTTCGGTTAAGAAGTTTCTGGGGTAAGTATTGTTCTTTTCCTCTATCTTTTTCTGAAATGCAACTCACTTAATTATGTGATACTTAATAAAAAATAGCGACTATAATAAATATCAGTAAAATCTATTTAAATTACTTTCCATCTTTTTAATTAATTTTACTTCAATTATATTTCTCATTAATTCATAATAAAAGCATCAATTAACATAAAAAATAACGTGCAAACTAATTTATCTTGTTTAATTCGATGATATGCTTTTCCATAAAAGTCCAAATATACGTTATTTTTGAGACGCCGTATGCAAGGTATTATTCAAACACTATCCAAATTTAGCTAAATCCGTAACTGGTAGTAACAAGTAAACACTATTACCCACCACTGTTCCAAATTTCAGGAAAAAATAACAATAATTTTTATTAGAAAAAAAATATTTTAAAATAGCACGACATCAAGTGGCCGGTAACCAAGAACAAATGGCGCCTGGAAGACAATACGCGGCATTGTTGCTTTCTCTTTCACCCAAAAAATACAAAACTATGCATGCGAAAAGAGGCTTTTTGCCTCTATTATAAGACTGGTTTTCAAATAGTGTATCTTACTCATATGAATCAGTAGAAGCTTCCGAACTTATAATTATGCGACCTTACCCTAAACAATAAATTATTTTGTCAGATTACTTGAATTCATTGTAACTTATTATTAATAATCCGTTGGTACTGTGTCCAAAAGTACCTAAAGTGACATATACGATTCCAATTTCTAATTCGCTTGATATCGAGATTCGAGAGTAACCCTACTGATGTATTAAACTATAAATAGATACATTTGCATTGTATAACAGCTTATTGATCGAATATGAGAAAGGTCAATCAGCACTTAACTAGGATACGAATTTTAATTTAAACTGAAGTAATCTTCAAATTAAATTTAAAAAAAAATATCTTCACGCTCATATTTCCGAAGAAGTTGGCAGAGCATAACCACAGTATTAAGAATTCTACCAGTAGTCCAACTCCTTTGTTATTGAATTCATGCCGACATTTTATATACCTTCTCACGGCAAGTCAGTCAAGGGTCAGGGTTGTCAAATAATTACATTTTAAACATTTCATCTAAAAGTTTTATTTTAAAATGGCAAACAAAAAAAGGTGGAGTTAATAATGAAACCGATGATGGTCTTGCTGAAGTTTCGTCCACAAAATTTTCATCCACAATGGACGAAACGACACCTTTTATTTTATTATTTTTTTCACCGACGATTCATTCACTAACAAATTATTGAAGTTGTTTAGTACAGTCAGATAAAAAAGTTGTATGCTAATGAACAATATAATAACAAAAAAAACATAATACATATACATAATCTTTTAATTATAAGTAGATCTATTTAACAGCAGGTGTTGGACTCTACTGCATGAGGTCCCCGTGCAACCTGAACAACATACTCCTGACAGACTACGAAGACGTTTCGAAGCTTTTGTTGAGTTTATTGAAGTAAATGAAGATTAATTTGAAGAAAACAATTTGTATCTTTTGTGTTGATGCGCTTTACTGGTTTAAAAATTACGCATGTTAGATGTTATCATCCATCCATATTTGTCTTGACAACCTTGTCAGTAATTGAATTTATAGAAGGTGTAATAAAATTAATAAAAAGTCGACAATGCCTCGTCGCACACCGCCAGGCAAATTGCGCTTTTTAACCTCGCACCTATCACACTGTGGGCTAGACGACAGAGTCGACTTCGATGCTAACTATACCTTGAGACCACATCTAATGAATATTTTACATTAATCAATTTATTAATAAAGTGTCTTCACACTGAACGGATTTTCATTCAGTTTTCAACAATAGATATATGTGACAACAGCTACATTGATTTGGCATTACTTACTTACTATTTTTAATCACAGATATAATCAATTCAAACTAAATTTTTTTATAATATTGGAAGTCAAACAAGCAGACGGATTTCCTGATGGTAAGAAATTCACGTCACCTAGAGACACCAAAGGTGATAATGGTGCGTTGCCAACCTGAGGCCGGGATGTAAGGCATCGAGCAAAAGTCAGTTTACCGGCTACCTTACCCTCCAACCGGAATACGTCAACAGCAGGCATTGACGTTATGGCGCGGGCCGGGCGGCAGGAATAGGTAAGGCGGTGGTACCAATCCGGGCGAGTCGTTGCGAGACTTTACCACCTAGTAAGATGCCACGGTGTTAGTGACGGTGAGCCTATGCTCGCCTTTTACGAGCTGCCTGGTAGGAAGGCAGATGGTCAATTCTACAAAGGAGCCCGGACCAACACGGGGGGAATGTAAAATCATTCATAATGTATAATTCGCAGTATGTGATGTATTTATGAATCCATTATAAAGCTTTTTTGCTTCGCACCGCACATAGGAGTAAAATAATTTTCACCATGCTATCCATAAAATATTTTGATTTGTTTTACCCACTTTCACTTTATACTAATTACTATTATGTGCTAAACTTCATCATACGTGTAAAAAAATTTTTTAATGAAATCTTGAGTAATTGGTGATTTTGATGTATAAATTTATATATAAAAGTTTAAAACATATACCTAAATGGATCGCTTTATTTTGTTAAAGCTTTGTATCTGACTGTATAAAAAAAAATTTAATGGTGCACGAATCGACAGTGGACAAATAATAAAATAAAAAAGTGTCGGTTCATCCATTGTGGATGAAAAAGCAAGCCATCCGGCTTATTTACGAATAAAAACGGAACACATTCTGTAAACCATTATAAATTTACAAGACAGCAAGTATTACATTATAATAAAATATACTATAACATATTTTTTAACAAATAACGAGTGCAAACCCTTCTAGATAGAGAGCGCAAACTGTATGGAGTTTGCGCTCGCCGACCCTGCCGCTCGCTTCCCCGCGTTCCCCCCAGCGTTGCTGTGTGCAAGTATACAGGAGTCGGCCGACTGTTAGTATTAAGACTGTGGCACAACTAGCGCATCCACGACTAGTCCACTAGCGAAGACACTAATTCCCACAATGCGATAGGCGGCAAGCCTATCGCCAAGAAAACCTATAGGTACATAAGGTACGAAATCGCTCCATTTAGTTCAAAAGTTATGATAACACAAACATACACACACACAAACACACAGATACGTAAATGTATCATACATATTAACATAAACACCGACGGGTGTTAAAAATTACGAAGAGCATTCAACGAAAACTTAAATATGAAGTACAATAGCTAAATAACATTATTTATGTACAAAGTCTTGAAAGTGATTATGGATGCATGTTTTAACATAGTAATGGGCTATTTGATGTCGTACCTATTTTTAAAGATGACTAAGCGCAATAAATTGAAACATGCTCTTTTTTGACTTGGTAAAAGATTTTTTGTGGAATATTGAACAAGCAAAAACCAGCAGGAGCGTAAGTTAGCTGATAGACTAGTACAATAGACCTAGCTCCCTGGGTACAGGATAACGCATTTAAAACATTTATTTGTAAGTAAGTATCTTCACGCCCACATCCTTGAAGGTTAGGCGGAGGCACAACCAGGGCACCCACGACTAGCCGAAGACACTAAGACCTACAATGTGATAGGTGGCTATCGCCAACCGGGCACATATCCAATCCCGGGCAACGTTATCTTTATTATAAAATTGAAAATATTCATTTTCTAATTGTTCTGTTGCCCGACCCGGGTATCGAATCTGGGACCTCAAGAAGTCAAAACCAACGCCGGACCGCTAGACTACACGGGCGAAAATTTATAGTATCTATAGGCACGGTTATCTTTTACCATCAGGGGCGCCCCATAGACTAATAGGTATGTATACTTTTTTTATGATATTGGGAGGCAAACAAGCAGACGGATTTCCTGATGGTAATAAATTCCCGCCGCCTAGAGACACCAAAGGTGGTAATGGTGCGTTGCCAACCTGAGGCCAGGATGTTATAATGTATATAGGACGCCCCGTGCTTGTTCTCTGTCTTTTGCCGTAAAAATACTGCAAACCATTACCTTACAAACGATAGATTGGACTATGCCTAAGGGCGAAGACGATGCATAAGTATCCAAACTGTACGCCTTAGAGTCAAAATCAGCCGAGTGTAAGGAATCATTGAATTGGATAACATGGATTAAAAACATTATCAGAACGACCGAGAACTCTACCGACTTGATACGAGGGTTAAATTTGTCGAAAAAAACCTTCCTATAAATACTGCGGTATCTTTCGGGGCTAAATATGACATTTATGACCTAAAAGTTTTTTTATGTACTTAATCAACCAGGCGTGCGTGTCTCAAGATATCGTCTGTTATTAATTATTTTAAGACTTAGGTACACACAAGAAGACAATATCTTTGGTACACGCAAGTGATAAGAATAAATCATAAAATATTTGTGCTGTTGTACAATGCAAAATAACAATGACAGTAAAATTTGATTTAATACAAGATAAATTCCATATGGCAGCTGAATTTTAAAATATGGAAATTAAGGTTAAAACTAAAATGTGTTTTTGTGGTAGTCTAACTAAACTAGTGGTCGCCCATTGGTCGAAATTCGGCCATTTTTATATTTTAATATCTTGTTGATAAAAACGCCATCTTCATTTTTTAAGACCAACTTCTTTGTTCCCTGAACAATTAGTGTGCCATCTGTGATCTTTTATCGTCAACATCAATATATTTGTTTGTGTGTGTGTCAAATGCATGGTAGTGTGGGTAACGTTTTATTTATTGATTTAATATCGATGTTTAATGTACTTTATACGCATTATTATTGAAAAATATTAGCGTTCTGCACTTCTCCTACACATAAACTATAAGTGTGCCAAATCTCATACTTACTCCTTTTCGTAAAAAGGGGTCCAAAGTTTTGGCATCACGTATTATACTATATAAAGCTTTAATATATATATATATTATCGTGTAACCTAGAGTAATCTGATAGTGCCGAAAGAAACATTTAAATCTAGGACAGATCGTTTGTAGGTACTTACTAAATATATACCTTAACCCTTACCACCCTTACACCTTACCACCGTACCCTTTCAAACTCCCCAAACACTATCTTCCTTCCGTCACAGAATCTGATGTAGGCCATAGTTTATCACGCCCCACTGACCTAATGCGGGTGAAACTTCATGTCTTTGAAGCTGAAAATATCAGCGGCAATTTTCCTTTCAAATTTATAAGCTTTGTTTTATTCGAATTTATAGTTTGTTCGTTCGTTAAAATAATCCTGCCGCCATTTTTGTTTTGTTCGCATGTTTTTATAAAGGTCGTTACCAACAATACCACTGGTGGTAGAGTGCTGTGCAACAACTTGCTCGGGTAAGTTTTTTTTACTAATGTGTTGCCAACCTCGCGGTTTTTACAACTTCACCGGACTTTGTGGGCCGAGCAGAGGACTCATTTCGAGACATCATTATTTAGATGGATTGGACTGTACCTACAACGCCAGCAACAAGGGCTGTCTCCCGGGAGACCGTACCTTGACTTGGTGCTGCGGTCTGGTTACTGGGTAGACTTGATAGAGGAATAGTGGCAGCTCGCCGCTCGGCATTAAGCGCGGGTCGCAAAAAACATCTTCGTCGCCGAGACCGTTAGCGACGGTGTAGTGTTGTGTTGCGGTCGGTCGGGTAGGGATCTACCGTCTTACTTATACTTGCCGCCAAAATGGCTTTCCTAACCTACTGTCCCTAATCACAGGACACGGCGGCATCAGTTGTCTCTTAGTGTAAAGAGAGCCGTGGGCTAGTTCGCTGGAAAATAAAAACCCCAGACAATTGAATTGGAAGTCGTAGGCTCAGGTTTGGATAGGACGACAATGCATGATCAGCTTAATAAAGTTATTTTTAATCGACTTCAAAAAAGGAAAAGGTTTTCCGTCCAACTAACTGTAAATTTTTAGTATGCTTCGCGAATAGTCGGCCAGTAAGAAAACGATATTAATGGTTTTTTTTCCAAAAATGGGCTCATGTTTCCGAGGTGGTACGATACTAATTTCATGAGGTCGTCAATGTAAACAGAAATACTTGTAGTAGGATGTTAGCAGCAATTATTAGCTATATTTCAAGAAAAGAATAATCAATCGCTTACATCTTTAAAAGTGGTACTTAATGTAATAGTCGGTTTTTACAGTTTTACTGTGTTTAATTATTAGGGGAAGGTTGCGATCATTGGACCGGCTCTTTCATTGGACCACCTAATTTTTTCAAAAACTACCTATGCGTGTCACAGCAAGTTGAATGTGTTGAGCTCGCGACCCGTGGCAAGTAGTGACGGGGGTATATGTGTTAGTGGTGACCGTAATATAAAAACCGTGCCATCAAAAAAATGATGTAAGTAGTATTGTATTTCTTCATATTTGATGATTTTATTATATCAAATAGCAAATTTATCTGTGCTCACATAGACTATAAAGTTTTGTAACAAATTTTGCACGATTTTTAATACCTGCTTTCGTTCTGTCTATATACCTAGTTTCAATCAATGGACCACTATGGTGACGCCACTATTGGATCAGTCCAATCAAAGAAACTTAATGAATTACCTATTTTCACTTAGTATAATCCTAAGAAATGTTTTTGAATTTGTGAATTACGTTTACATTTTCTTGATACTCATAAAAAAATATATGTATGTAAACTGCAGCAATATCGGAAATGCAATATCAAAATCAATAAAAACCTAAAGATTTTCGTATTGTGTAGGTATATTAGTATTTAACGTATTTGATTCTTACCTAACATTTTGTTACAATTAGACTTTATTTCTATATTTCAGAATGTCGGCAGAGAAAGGAAAGAGAAATATTATTGTTGGAATGAAACTGGTATGAATCGTTAAGAAAAAACTATTGGAATAAACGAAGCGAGTCGAATCCATAGTTTACCAAAAGCCACATTAAAAAGAAGATTGAACGGGAAAAACAAAAAAGCTTTCGAAGAAGTAGAATATTATGACTGTTACAAAAACTACTTATTGAATAAAAAAATATTTTTTTACTTACTTGTTTCACTTAGTCACCTTCATTGGACCGTTAATACAAATATTTATAAGTCCAATGATGGCAACTTGGTGGTCCATTCAAGGGAACGGTGGTCCAAAGAAGCAACTCCTCATTGAAGAGTTATGTTACTATATTTCTAAAACCTATCAACTTTCATTACCAATAATTTATATACCATTAATTTACATAAACAGCATCACATCCCTATAAATGGTTTTCATTTTTTGATGATATTTCATGGGAAATTACTTGCTAAATTTAAGTGGTCCAATCATAGCAACCTTCCCCTACAACACAAAATGGCGGATCATTAACTTTACGATCGTCAAAATAGAAGGATTAATTAATCTCAGACAATTTAAAAATTCATGCTTTAAAGAATTCCATTGTTTATTATCTTTTTGCTTCCCTTTACTTCAAGTTTACACTTATCGTAAGTTTTAAATTCTCAACTGAAATAATGCATACCTAGTACTACTATTTAAATTATGCGCTTCGGCTTTACACTTTTTACTCTTTAAACTTTTATTTTTAAATTGGCTGACCTAATCTAAATTTAAGCGAAATTATTAATTATTTAATAACAACTCTATATAGCTATCTTTAAAATATACACAAACATTCGGATTTCCGTTAAGTTTGACGAATATAGCCGAAGCGCATAATTTAAATAGTACTCGGTACTATACCTATTATGTAGTAATGTAACGAATGTTAGAACTGACTGAATCGCAAATGCGAGTGCGAATGCCAAAATTGATTTTCAAATAAAGTGCGTACAAAATGTCTGCCAGGTTTGTCGTTTCGTGTCAACCATGTTTAAACCGAACATAGTCGAACATAAACAAACATCGTGAAGCGGGACCATTAAGTTCAATATAAAATGTTCACTTTATTTTTTATTTAGGTATTATGACTGTATTTTTCAATTTCAAGTGACGTAAAAATATCGGTGAAACATATTCCATTCCTATACCATTCATATCTATGTTTCCTTTTAGTTTATCAAATACATTCGCTAACAATACTCGCATCTTTTTGCTAATACGAGTGCAAATGGCAAAATATATGCGAATATTCGTTACATCACCAATACCGAGGTGAAAATTACCTACTAAAGTAGGGAAAAAGTTTAGTAGTAATATTGCTTCTTTTCTAGATCACTCCTTAACCAGTTACCACTTATGATTCCTGAACTATGAATCTTTTCTCATATAAGCGGTTAAGCGGTCATGAGGTCCCGGGTTCGAATCCCGGGTCAGCAACAAAAAGAAAATTGGGTTTTTCCAATTTTCTAAAAAAAAAATGTTGCTCGGGATAGGATATGTGCCCGGTTGGCGATAGGCTTGCCATCTATCGTGGGCGTATGGGCGTGAATATATATTTTTTTTTACAAACATAAAATGTCTTACATAGAATATGAACGTTGAAGTAATGACATTCGATGAACTTGGAAATAAGTAGACAAAGAAATGTAGCCGTGATAAATGATGTGTCGTGTATGAATGTCTATAGCGATGTTACGTCGTTCGCATTTCCACGCATCGCACACAATAGATAATTTTAGTATGAAAATTGAAACCTCGTCACGCTCATTTTTAATACTAGTCGACCCTGCCAATTTCGTTTACTTGGCACTCGGCTCTCTCTGTCTGTCAGAGGAACTTGGCGTAAATATACTGTATATATAAGATGATCTGTACAGTGTACGTTCAAATATTTTCCTATATTCCCGATTTTAAGTTATTTGGCCATTTTATACGGAGAGCTTTTTACTGTTTGTTTAAACTACAAAACATATGATTTGGAAAAATTACGGGACAATCTATAATCTAAACTGCAAAACATAAAACAAATTGAATAAGATTGCATGTTAACGATTTTTTTACATTTTGATTATTACCCCTAATATATTATTATTATTATTAATAACATAGGAAACAAAAGTAGTATTCAATTTTCCAAGGAACTTCGAGTTAAATTTTGCCACGATCGATTCCTTAGATTCGGCGTGAATCGCGGTCATGATACAGAGATACAAATGGACGGATAGACAAAATATCTAAAAATGCTAAATATGTCCAGCAGCCTCTTTTTAATCGCAAGAACATATTTTTTTAAATATCTTCAACATATATAATCTTCTACAGTTTGATTATAAGTATGTATAGGACGGCGTCTTCGTAAAAATATAATTTTACTCCATTATGGCAGCTCTTGTCTGATTGTAAGAATGAAGTTCCTTATCGCGCGGTATGGGATCTGAATGGGACGGGAGTGACATTGAAAAAAGTTTAATAAGACTTCTCGATACTTCTTGCTATAATGCGAAATTATTTCCGAAAGATGGTCCATGGACTAGGTATGTTATAGGTTTAATTTTATGCCTGGCAGTGTAAAAATAACTTTGATAAGCTTAAGCAGCTGCAAGGAATACCTATTCGTAACATTAGATTACATCAGCCAACGTTGACTTAAAATCTGTGATCATCAAAGATTATTGTATTATCTGTTTGGTTGTGGTTTGTGATTGGGTGTATACTTTAATCCCTGCCAGCGAGGAGGCAAGAGAAAGATTAGGTTCATGCCTCTTTGTAAAAATATTCTTACTTTAAATTTATACTGTTATTGACAGGATTCTATGGTTTACTTTTCTTAATAACACTTGTGTTTTTCCACAGTAATCATCCACATTCCACAGTCATAAGGGCTTTACAACTAAATGTTAAAGCATCAGAGATTTCGCTGTACAGTCTCATATAACGTTTGTTATGAAGTGCATTGTAGAAAAGTACAAATTTTATCCAATTAAGAGCATACTTTTACCTTTTCAACTTTTTTGTATTTTGTTATGTCTATCTACGTATATCTTTTTATGGTTTTATACCTATTTGCAAGGACGGTAAAAGACATGTGCTGTGGTGGTGTGTGAAACGTGGTGAGTGTGCGCTGATGTGAGGACTATGAAAATGGAACACTATTTGATGTAGCTCGTAAAGTTCTAAAGATTGCTTTGCTACGTGACCGTGTGCTGCGGCCGAAAATGTGTGAAAACCATAATCTGGGGCCTAACCACGAACGCTTATAGCAGTAGTATTTCCAACTTGCTAAATATCCACCTTACGTCATAAGGTTTTCTTTCGCCGTTGACAATTAGTATTATTGAAATGATACTTTTTTAAGAGTTTATGGTAACCCCCTGATGCGTTCCGTAAAGTATAACAAACTAGGTATTTAATGTCTGCGGTTTCGTTCGTGTGCTAGTTTCGTAGTTAAAAAATAAAGTTTAGGTACCTACTAGCCGACTCGGTCAACTTTGTATGGCCTAACGTTGCCAGCTAATATTAAGTACCTACCTATGTAAGATCTTTAGAAAATATTGTAAAGATGATTTTATTATTATCTTTACAATTTTTCGTATATTTATCTTCATTCCAGTACGCCCTTTGTACCTAAACTCGAATATAAATAACAGTGTGGTTAAGTACTCTTAAAAGTTGAAGCTTGATTCATTCAATATTGAAAAT
>NJDD01002195.1:10414-26004 GCA_002245505.1 Calephelis nemesis | reverse complement strand
TTGATAGATTTAATTTAAGATTATTCTCATTTAACCAATCTGCTACTTCGCTCAAAGTTTTAGTTGTTTCTGTGACTAGATCATTTTTGTTTTCGCACTTGATGAGAAATTAATCTTGTGTATTTTTTCACCAAGATCCGTGATTGCTTTGTATGAAAAAACATTATACTGCTGACGTATTTTAGCATACATGGACCCTTAAGGACCGCCACATACATTTGGAAATTTGTTAGGAACCTTTCACCTTGAAGTCGTGACGTGATAATTAAATTAGAATCGGTTTTTTTGCAGTTTTGCTGTGTTTAAATTATTTTATTATTTTTTTATTTGTGGTAAATTAATATATTTCTGATATCTATTTATGTATTTCTATGTATCTATTAGTATCGTGGACTAACAACACCCATAACACAAGCATATAATTTGCCTACTTTGGGGTTAGATTCAATTTGTGTAAGTTGTTCAGGGATATTTATTTATTACAAATGATTATGTGCTGTAGTAAATAGGTATTTGCAACTTTCAATGTGTAGCTGTCCTGAAGAAGAAGACAGTCGGCGAAAACGGCAAGATAAATAAATTAAATTACAACAACAATCTAGGTATAGATATAAGAGTACAGGTACCTATAAACAAAATGAAAGGCCGAAATGTGTGTAAGCGCATATCTAACTGCTGAACGACTAGATCGATTAGACTAATGGCTAAAAATATTTTTGTGGAAGTCCAGGGTTTAAACGATAAGAAAATGGGAAAAACTGCTAGGAAAATAGAAAAAAAAAACATTTCGATTTTCCCACACAAAATGAACAGGTGGACCGAAGTTCGCGGGTCAGTTAGTAAATAACAAAAATAAAGAGTGAAAGATTGCCACTGTGGTCTAGCGGTGCGGCATCGAACTTGACTTCTTGAGGTTCGATCCCCGAGTCAAATACCAAAAAAATTAAATAATGCGAATTTTCAATTTCAGGAATCAGGGAAAAAATCGGGATTGGATATGTGCCAGGTTGTCAATGGACTCACCTTTCACATTGTGGTACTTAGTGTCTTCGGCTAGTCGAAAAGCCCTGGATGCCTCTGTCAACGTCTTCGGGAATATGGGCGTGAAGACAGTGTGGAAGTGTGCAAGTAATTAATTAATAAAACATTGTAACTACACCATAATGTCGACGATGGAAATTGTAAACCACATATTTCTGCAAATAGTCTTAAATGTAGGTGGTAAGTAGATATTTGAAATCGGGGACATAGCAATTACTACGCATTTGAGTAGCCTTAATTGACTTAAGACTACTTTCTAAAAAAATCTATGATTTTTGTTTAACTACCTATTCCACAGTCGCCACTGGGGTCTAGAATCGGACTTGACTTCTTCAGCTCCCGGGTTCGATTCCCGTGTCAGGCAACAAATAAATTAAAAAATACATATTCTCAATTTTCTAATAAAAATACACTTAGTGTCACTTGTGGGACTTAGTGTCTTCGGCTAATCGTGCGTGGGTGCCCTGTGACTGTGCCTCTGCTTCACCCTTCCGAGATACGGGCGTGAAGATACTTTTTTTTGCTTATTCCACGTGAGCTAAGTTGTAGTATACAACTTTTGTACAAGTACCCATACTTGTACAAAAGTTGTATAGATTAAATATCTAGGCAGGTACTTCTTTCTTTGAGTTTTGACATTTACGTTAGTATTTTGACCTTAGTCAAGCAGAAATTTGCATCAAATTTACCAAAATCGGGATTCAATTATTATTAGTCATAAATCATAAGTCGTCAATAAGTCATGTCAGGGTAGTACCTAAGGTGTCTTGGGTAAAGCAGTGGCCTCATTAATCAAGCTCATATAGTCATATAGAGAAATACACGATACGCTAATTTCTTCATGATCATTTCATTTGTGTACTTCCACAGAACAAAATTGTACAAAATGCCACCAAAATTGATTAATTTCACTCAATAGAAACACGAAATTCAATAATATGTAAAAACTTTAACCATCTTTTCTCTCGGTGACGCCTAAACTCTACCTAGGTGCTTATATGTTAAAGTTGTAGTACAGTTGGTTCACTCTTGAATCTCGATTTCATGTAAATTGGAAATTGGAATCAAATATGGCATTTTGGGTACTCTTGAACATAATACCAGCGAATTTAATAATCCGCTGTGTTCAAGAGTACTTAAAATAACTTATCCGATTTCAATTTCCAGTTTTCAAGAAAACGAGTTTTAAAAGTATCCCTGCTGATGTATAGATATTTTTACCTGACTCCATAAAAAAAGAGTTTAGGCGCCATCGAGAGAAAAGATGGCCGAAGTTTTTTCATAATTATTGAATTTCGTGTTGATTTTGAGATTATTTATATTTGGTGGCATTTTGTACAATTTTGTTCTGTGAAAGTGCACAAATGAAATAATCATGAAGAAATTAGCGTGTCGCCAAATTTCATTACATGAGCTTGAGTAATGAAGCCACTGTTTTACCAAAGAGCCTGACGTGACTTACTGACGACTTATGACTGAAGACTAATGATAATAGATTAAAAATGATGTAAAATTTGACGCAAATTTCTACTTGACTAATAGCAAAATACTAACGTGAAGGCCTAAACCTAAAGAAAGAAAGAAAAAGACTCCACAAAAAGGAGAAGGTTCTCGATTCGATTGTATGTTTTTTTTAATTTTATTTTTAATGTTAGGCTGAATGTTACAGATCGACAGATCAAGTTTATTCGTCGGCTTAAACTATCGATTTAACAAATATCTCCCGAACGCTTCAACAATCTGTTATCAGATAAACATAATCCGATTGCCTATGATAATCTTTTATTGGTCTACAACATATTGTATGAAAAATTAGGCCATTTAGAAATTACCTATCTCATTTTAACCAACTGCACCGAGGAGGTTATCAATTCCTTAGTACATATATATGTCTTTAACTGACTTTGAAAAATAGAAGAGGCATTCGACTCCAATAATATTATTATGTTAATCGATTTCTCCGTCATTTCTGAACGATTTTAAAAATCTTTTTTATTTGAAAGAGTGTACTTTCGAGATGGTTCTGTTGTCATCAAGTCTAGGTCTGATGATGAATTCTATGAAAATCGAAGAAAATAGGTACTTAATGATTGTGTGCATAATATAATAACTTACTTATTGAAATCGAAGTCGGGTTTTTGCAGTTTTATGCTTTTTGTATTAAATGTATTGTAAGTACATGTATTGTATATGTATATTATACTCGTATCTAGTGTATGTTTGTTTTGCAATTGTTCCTCCTATGGCAAATAGATTTTATTGGTTCTTTAGTTACGGTTTTGAGAAGTCCCATTTTTTTAATGACTAGGTACCTATTGTATTGGCAACGTCATAGTTTTTACTTCACCGGTTTATTAGATGGTCTCATATAAAGATGAAGATGCAAATGATTTGTGAGTTTTATACAATACTAGCGGCCCGCCCCTGCTTCGCACGGGTATAAAATATACAAATAAACGTATTCAATCACTTTATCTATTAAAAAAACCGCATCAAAATCCGTTTAAGATTTAAGCATACAAAGGGATATAGGGACAGAGAAAGCGACTTTGTTTCATACTGTGTACCTAGTGATTGTATATTTTTGTGTACTTAGGTAGGTACCTAGGTATGACGTAGTAAGGAATTGGAGTATTTTATTAGAATTTTTTATAACGTTTAAATTACTCTTTATTTTTAATGATGTCCCTTAGTAAGTATTTATATCAAAGTCATAATTGACGCGTTAAGTCTTGAGTTCAGTAGCTTGTTCTATTTTTTTGTACGTAGGTAGGTATAACATTAGAAGTCAGTCTTCTTTTTAGACAAGGAATTACCTACATTATCTTTCCGATAGGCATCATGAGCGCGTTATAAACCTGAGGTTACGATGTTAGGCTTCTTAAATTTACTTCCTACAATTTTAAAATCCGGTGAAGGTGTAAAAATCACGAGATTGGCAACGTCCTAATTACTTAAAAAAAGAAACTTAGGTACAACACTGCCTATCAAACCTAACCGCGACAGTAAATAAATATTAAAATATCTCTGGACAAGTTACACAAATTTGAATCTAACCCCAAATTAAGCAAATTATGTGCTTGTGTTATGGGTGTTAGTCAACGACACCAATACAAAGAAATACTTAAATATATACCAGAATAAATTTAAAAAACACTCAGATCCGGAAATACAGACATCTAAATGTTCATCACACAAATGCCTGCCCCCGTCAGGAATTAAACCCGAGCCTCGCGGATAGTCAGTGTAGTTAAGCGTGTACGTAATGAATCTATTAGAAGTAGAGATCTGATAATATAAATAATAGAATATGCAAATAAGAGTTAAGTAATAATGTTGATTTAGAAGTGCTTTGCAATGAAATGTGTTTATTTACGCTCCGAAAACATCAAATTGAAGATTATCGATTTGCCTTCAAGAGATGGGCACAATAGATGCAAGGGAATGATTCGTAATGTGCTCATGCATCAGGTGAACTGGTTTTGAAGAAGCGATCTACATCAGCTACTGTAACAACACTTACCGCCCTAGCAATTCCACAACGGTTTTCTTATGGGGATAAATATACATTAATACTTACGAATTTGTTTCTGTCTTTCTCTTTCTGTTTTAGCTCTGCCTCTTTTTTCGCTTGCTGTATAAGTTCATCTATAAAGTCAGAGGCTTCGCGTAATTTTTCAGGATCGCTCTTAAATTCTGCTATCCTTGCGTTTAGTTCTGAAGTTTCGCTTTCGTGTCTCATTTTGCTGACAGGTGGATTTCCTCAACACTAAAGCAATAAACAATACTATTTTCATACACTGGAACTTTAATTTTACATACTACATTTATAACATGTTTTTATAAGTTTTTATAATCTATTTTGATCGTTTTTGAATAAAAATCAGTCATAACTTTACTGTTTAGGGTAAGATAAAGGAAAATTTCGTAGATACGTGTATATCTTGGTCGATCGCGAGAATGACTGAGGTGTTTGAGGTCGGAGTGTCGGCTGGGTGGCATCACGGTCATGCGCTGAAGCGGCAGACCTATCGCTGGAGATTTATTGTAATCACTACCAATGAAGTGAAATTCGCCCCTTAACTGATAACAGCTTTGACTATAACTTAATTTTATGCTAATTAAGTTTTTAGCTTTACAATACAGCTAGTGCAAATGAGTAACATCAACTTTCATGTAACTTTATTGTTTTATGTTTAAAAACAATATTAACTATCTACAATAGTTTTATGCGTCTTAGTGGTTCATGTCGTTTGTACTTAACAGATTTTGATAAAACATGGCCTTGAGTAGGTACTTTTGATTGTTGCAGCGCCTACAAAAAAACCTCTTCACGAATTTCTTAAAAAAAATATTCGGGTTTTGCAAAAGCTCTATTGTAAAGTTGATCCTAAGTTGCTTTTAGTAGTTCATTATGAATTTACAATGATTGTTTTCAATGGAGTGGTAGCTTCGTATAAGGGATGATTTTTTGTCAATGAAAAAATAGGTAGCAACAATATTTTTGTTCTTACTCCCTTAGTTTTTACGCTGGCCACTCTTTCTTTTAAAATACAATATTTCTCTGAAAAAAAATTAATGTTTAGGTTAGGTATTTCACATTAAAACTGTTATTTTTGCATTCGACTAATAGTAATGCTTTTTAAATACATATGTAAAAACTAAAGAAAACACCTGGTTTTATTTTTTCTAAATTAACCATTACTGGTTGAAAAGTCCATAATTGTTGACTTTCAGAAAAAAAAACTTTAAATAACCAAAGTATTTTTAAATTGATTGCCACGCTTTACCTTATTTAAAAAAATCCTCCCCTAAAAAGCAGTGACATGAACCCTCTAAGTAAAAGCAACCAACGACAAAGGGTCAACTTAATAGCAGGGCCTCCGCAAAACGTAAACCTATTTTTGAAGTTATACTTCTTTTGGCGCGTTAGGAAAAAATGATTAGGGTAAATTTTTACGATGCGCTCGCACACCGTCACGAAAAACCGACATGATGAAGTTAGCTATAGATAACATTTTAGTTTTTCAAAAAAAGGTACCAACAAAGTAAAAGTAAGGACATCTACGTATGTTTTCGTGAGAACTGACAATATTCACATTATTTCTTTATTTCTATGGTTAGTGTCATTTTGTCTGCAAACGTAAAATAAGGCAAAAGATAAAATTTTTAAAAAGATTTTTATCTTATTACGCCGAAGAAGTATAACTTCTAACGCGTGTACATAAGTACACACACAATTTTTTTTATTAAAATCTGTGGTTGACAAAATTATGCAGTATATTCGAATTTCATTGTACTATTTGTAGTTCCTCGTTGAGATAATCATTTAAGTAATTTATTTTTAAGTTATAGAGATTTTTATTTAGGTATCAATAACAAGTAGGTAGGTATCTAGAATGTTTATACGAGTATCTAGTAATTAACATAATCTTTTCCCCTTGTTGGTCCGGACTCCTTTGCAGAATAGACCATCTGTCTTCCTACCAGGCAGCTCGTAGGCGAGCATAGGCTTACTGTCACTAACACCGTGACATCTGACTAGATGGTAGAGTTTCGTAGCGACTCACCCGGATTAGTACCACCGCCTTACCTATTCCTGTCGCCATGTCATGACGTATTCCGGTTTGTAGGGTAAGGTAGCCGGTAAACTATTTTTGCTCGAGGCCTAACATTCCGGCCTCAGGTTGAAAACGCACCATTACCACCTTTCGTGTCTCAAGACGGCGTGAATTTCTGACCATCAGGAAATCCGTGTGCTTATTTGCCTTCCAATATCATAAATTCACCCTAAGCACTATCACTGTATCGGAACTTCAATGTGATCAATATCACCCGTGTTAGTCCGGATCCTATATGAAGAAAAGAACAAATACGAGTATATACATTTACCTTTTACCTGGCAACTAGAAAGAGGCGCCCATAGGTGGAACGGGTAACTATCAATACCTGTGTAACATACCCAATCCCGGGCAGCGTTATTTTTATTAGAAAATTGAAAATATTCTTTTTATTGCCCGACCCAGGGATCGAATTTGGGACCTCAAGAAATCGAGTCCAACGCCCGACTGCCAGACCACAGAGGCTATGACTGTAATCAACACAACAAAAAAAGAATTAATGATATTGTTTCGATTATTGATATATTTATATACACAAACACATTAGGCATGTATATCTAAATATATCTATATCTTATTAAGTACTCAAATTAATTTAATGCAATTGTGAATATCTTCTTATCGTTTTAGGCGATAGAAGAATAAGTGTGTATGAAATTATTTTTGTATACCTAGTTTGCTATTTTGTTATAGTCTAAGATCCGAAGTTAGGTCGACCTACACCGAGCTGATAAGAGGATGAAATCGGTTTTATAGCAAATTAAGTAGGTATATCAGAAAATACATTCCAAATAGGTTGCCTAAAAAAAGACCTGGACATTTTTTTGTTTTTTAAAATGTTTTTTATTTATTAATTGGTTCAATAATAAGATTTTATCCCGACTTAAAATAGGTATAAGACGAAGTTGCAGAAGTTGGGTTGCCTGTTATTTATCTGGATTGCCAGGTGGGTATAAACATATAATTGTCAACAATGCTAGTAACTTTCATGGGATCGGATGATAGAACAAAAACATGTCAACATATGTGCTGTTTTATTACAATTTAAAAAGTATCTTCATGCCCATATCCCCGAAGAGGTAGGCAGAGGCACAACCAGGGCACACACGACTAGCCGAAGACACTAAGTCCCACAATGTGATAGGTGGCAAGCCTATCGCCAACCGGTCACTTTTCCAATCCCGAGCAACATTTTTTTTCATTAGAAAATTGGAAATTGGAAAAATCACAATTTTCTTTTTGTTGTCCGACCCGGGATTCGAACCCGGGACCTCATGCAGTCAAGTCCAACAACTGAACCGCTAGACCACAGAGGCGATTGGAAACATGAAAACCAATTTTTATAAACAATTAAAAATTTTTGGTCCATTATTTGTGTAGGCAACCCACTTTTAATATGATCGCTAATATACTTATTTGACTATAAAATATGTTTTATTCAATTATCAGTTCGGTGTAAGTCGATGTAAGTTCGGATCTTCTACTTTTACTTTTTGACGTCGACAGGTGTACAAGTGTTAGGTACGTCGAATAAATATTATGTAATTTGAAATATGTCTAAATTACGTGTCACGTTGTTTGTCCACCATGGACTCCTAAACTACTAAATCGATTTCAATCAATTTGCACACCGTGTGCAGTTTGGTCTAACTTGAAAGGATAGTTTACATCTCAATTTTTGATCAAAACAATTACCATCCGAGCGACGCCGGAACAGGCAGCTATAATATAAGTCTGATTATTGTTTCTTGTATACCTTTATGAAGGCTTGCGACGGGCAGAACATTTTACTTCCTAGTTTAATCAAGACGTGCTTCTTTGCTATCCTAAATGCTCATGTATCTTTGTCAAAATATCTATAATCATGAAAATGAATCCCCATTTTCCATGGTCATCGCATCACGCCTGAAATGATTGACTAATGTGGCTTATTATTATTTGTTAGTTAATGTAAGGAAAAGGATAATAGGAAGAGAACAACTGGAAGATTGCAGGGTAAGTAAATGTGAAAAACGATGAGGAAAATCCGAACAAACTGTTAGCAGCTGGTAATGTTCAGCGATTCGTCGGGTCGGCTAGTTGACAATAAAAAATCGTGATCTTTACAATAATGAAAACATTTTTTCGGTACAAGGTTCGTGTGACAACATCAATATTTAAAATCTGTACAATCCATCGAATGTGGGTACAGTACGGCCAACTTTAATGTTCATTGAACAGCGTCGCTAGTGCTCAATACACATTTGAAACAGTATGGAAACTGCCTACAAAACGTTCGAAACAGCACATTCACACAAACATGTGCATCGACGAGGTCACTTAGCGGTTTTCGCAGTGTTGTAGTACTTAGCGAGCACAAAGTATAAATATAGGTACACTATAGGCACAGATTACTGATTACATTAATATAGGGTAGCGAGTGTCACGTTAGAAAGAGTGTTCATGTCGATATTTGTTTCCGCTATGTTTTTAAAAATGCCAGGAGTTTATTAGCTTTTACAGGAATTAACCAATACCATAAAATAACCTACTTAGGTTATTTGTAAACTAACTAGTTATTGCAATTCAATTAGTAAAAAAATTCTATGGCCACCCTATTACAACAATTGAGTGTAGGTATTTTATCTAAGTACGTACAAGGTTTACTTTCGATACTGCTCCATAGTTGTACTGGCTAGTGTAACGTTTACGATACGATATAACACTACGATTTTTTCGAAATTGCTGGAGGAATCTAATTTTCTTTGCTCACATTTCAGAAATAGACAGCGATGGAGTAGCGGTTTAGTATTCTGTAGTTTAGTTCCAATTTTGACTACTGAATATTTAAATTGGCGTCACTATATATAAAATGTCGTGTATGTATATTAAGGTGGTTAAATTAATAATCCTAACTGGTTGGGTAAATATTGTTAAAAAGCATAATATTAACATGTAAAAATACCTACCTGAAGTGTTAATTAAAAAAATATAACATACAAAATAAACAATAACTAATACAACAAGGACATTTACCACTAGCTGAAAATACATTGTTGAACAAAGTGTAGAACAACATATAGACAACCGGGCACATATTCTATCCCGGGCAAAACTTTTTTCAATTTTCTAATAAAAAATGTCTTATCACCAATATACTTGTTTTCTTACCTTTTATATGTAAAAACAGTAACTTCACGCCTATATCCCCGAAGAGGTAGGCAGAGGCACAACCAGGTCACCCACGACTAGCCGAAGACACTTAGTCCCACAATGTGATAGGTGGCAAGCCTATCACCAACCGGGCACATTTCCAACCAATTTTCGTTTTGTTGCCCGACCCGTAATTCGAACCCGGGACCTCATCCAGTTAAGTCCAACAACTGAATCGCTAAACTACAGAGGCGACTAACGACTTAAATAAAAAAGGCTAATAATTTCAAACTACATGTTACCTAAGTACTTTTATTTTACTTTTAACTTTATATAACGTAGGCAACAATGTATTTTTGTCTTTTTTCTTTATTTTATGACAGACCGAACAAGCCTTTGAGCACTAAAGGAACAAGCTCACGGTTCACCTGTCGATAAAGAAACAAGCGTGGCGTAAAGATTTTTTTATGATAATAATGGATGGCAACCAGCAGACGGATTTCCTGCTGGTAAGAAATTCACGCCACCTAGAGACACCAAAGGTGGTAATAGTGCGTTGCCAACCTGAGGCTGGGATTTTAGGCCTGGAGTAAAAGTAAGTTTACCGGCTACCTTACCCTCCAAATCGGAACACGTCAACGGCAAGCATTGGACGTTATGGCGACAGGAATAGGTAAGGTGGGTGTACCAAACATAAGCTATAGATGTTGTAGGTGCAAGACTGTCCAGCGGCCGGGATGTTAGAAACAATGTGTAAATCTATCAGCTCCCCTAACATCGGGATCGTAACACAATCATGCGCAAATCGACTTAACGGTACCTATCTTACAGCATCATCACGGGTTTTTTTTTTGCTAAAATAACCCTGGACAAGGGATGTGACTTGTCTGGGGAAAAATCGATTTTTATTTTTATTAAAAAATCGATTTTCTAATCATCGTTTTTTATTAAAAATAAACGATTTTTTTAAAAATCGTTTTTTTTAATTTATTGAAACAACTCAACAATTCAAAGCTAAAACAGTTGCACCATTCTTTTTCATTACAAAGTAAGCCCAATTTCAACCACTTTTTAGTCGTTTATGGGGCATTTTTTATCACAAATCCTAAACCGCAAACTCACTCACACACTTTAAGTCGACGGTTATTCAGGCAAAATTTATTAAAAATAGAGTTTGAAGTTTAAAAAGAAACTTTTAAAACCACCGTCTATTTAAAATATTACATCTGACTGACATAACTGTTTTGTCGACAGAGTTTTCGAATGTTGCCAAAATATGTTCGCCAGGTCCTAGATGGCGTTGCAAGCAAATTTTCTACGTCTATTATAGAGTTGCTGCTAAAATACCTATCGAAAGTACGACGTGAAACTACGAAATAAATAATCTGTGTAATATGTCAAAGCTGCGGTTATTAAAAAAATCGAAAGTGTCATGTGAAAAACCGAAACAAAAAATCGATTATTAAAAAATCGATTTTTTTTACAGCCCTACCCTGGACAAATCACACAAATTGATCTTACCCTAAAGTAAGTGAATTTGCACGATATCGAACTTCAAGAGTAATCCAGCAGGCTACTCCTAACGGAAAAAGACATTAAAAACAAAATATATCGTCAAGTAGTGTTGTGAATGTCTTCACGGCTCGTTTCTTTGATTTTTACCTTTCGATACTTGACCGCGACAGACATCGTCGTAAGGACAGCATAATTAATAATAAGTAGGTACTCACCGATGTACAAAACGCATGCAAACTTGAATCTTAAGATTTTTAATAAAGGCTCATATTGCGGTGAGCGAATTTTCTTAAAAACTCTTGTGAAATCAAAATTGAAACTTAAGAGGTGAATATAGTGTTGAGCGTAGCTGAATACGTTCCCCGTGTTGGTCCGGGTTCGCTGAGTAGGGTGCCACTCTGAAATGCAGCTCGTAAGAGGAAAGTGCACTGGTGGTACAGTCCTGTGCAGCAATTTGACTTGACAGGGATACTCCGCCATACCTATCCCTGCCACTATAATGACTGTGATGTTCCGGTTCGGAGAGTAGGGTTGACTTGCGGTTTGCTCAACTGAGCTAACACCCCGACCACAGGAGAGCGATGCACCTATAATATCTATGGTGTCTATAGGCCCACGGTTGTTCCATACTATCAAGAAAGCCATGTCTATGGTAATTAATATTTGCTGACCTCTCACTTAAAAAAGATTTTTACTACTGGTTGACATGAGACCAAAGCTTCAAAACTTAGTGAAAAAGTGAAACCGGTTGGCTGGAGAGTAGCGTAAAGTATTTAATAAAGTGTATAGTGGATAAGTACAAGTGTTTTACTACGAAAAATAGTGTATACATAGTGTGGTTATTCGAGGCCGACATAAACCTGTTGTTCTCCCCCGAGAGCAGCGGGTATCCGGGGGGATTTTCCACGCTATTAAAAAAAAATGGAAAATGTTCTAAAATCCCGAGATATTGCAACTTCAAAATTACACGCTCTACACTAAAAATGTATTAGGATGAGCCATCACGGTCGAAGACTGTAAACAACTCATACGATTTTTTTTATAGTTATATCAAAAGTGACGTATATAATTAAAAAAATATTATTTATCACCCTAATTGTATTGAACTGCAACGGTTTGCTTTCATTCTCGTATTAGCAAGCATGGTTATTAAAATAACAAATAAAAAATACGTGTTATATTGTTTAAGTTCAGACCATAAACATTTATTTCCTACCCTACTGGTAAAACATTAAACGGTTTGCTAAGATCAATGATATATGTCGTATAGTAGTAGTATATGTATATCTACAGACACGATATTCAACTTTAGTCTCCTATTGGCTTTGTGGCGCTTATATAGAAAAGATTTCAACTAAACACGTTTGTTAAATATTGTGCAACCAATAAGCGAATAATAAGTTAGCGTCATTAGCGCTACCAAATCAAACTAATCGTACTTTAAAGAATTAGATTCATACTTTAAGATCCCAAAAATACCACAGTAGGTACTTTAAAAGCTTTTAATAGGCACATCAAGGCATTTTAATAGGCACATAAAAGAAAAAAAAATGACTATCGAGTTTTAATTGCGAAGTTCAATGTAATTACGTCAAAGCAAAAAAAACTGACTATCAAATTTCAATTGCGAAGTTCAATTTAATTACAAGGCTTAATTTCTGGCTTTGGTACTGGCTTACATTCAGGCTTGCATTCGTAATAGCAATGGCCATCCCACCACCATACTGGCCCGGGAGTCGGTGGCTTATCAAAGCATATCTGAAAGAGAACAATATAATACATGCCGAAATCAGTAAAATAACACAAACACACACATACACACACCTCTAAACTGTTTTTTAGCACCAACAACACATGCACTACTAAAAACTAAAGCATCCTTAAGCATCATTAAGAGAATTCGCCTGCATTTCATGCATAATGCAGTGTCATTACGCAGTGTCTTTCCTATTTTGTCGTGCTTTAATAGGTACATATACATTCTTTTGAGGAAAATTACAAATTAAATAACTCTATTTTGAATTAAGTGCGGATTTCCGAAAATTAACTTCTTCTTTTATAATTAATAAAGTCTGACATCAAATGTAGGAAATGATTAAATAATTAAGGAAGAAAAACAAAGCTTTTCATTTTACTGACTGAGGTGCATGTAATTTTTAACCCAAAAAAAGTTAAACATAGTTTCCATATCCCGGTGGAAACTCTGTTTATCGTAGAAGAGTGATAATCCGCGCGGAAAGAATTAGCAAAAGAGCAGACTTAGATGGTTTCTATGATAGGTTCAGGGCAATCTAATCGGCATCAAAAGTATATGGAAAAATAGTTAAACGGAAGTTGCGAGGGATCTCTGATAGTATGTCGTAGAAGAGTCCAGGCGTTTTCGTGTCTGAAACCTCAATGTACCTATCGATCGGTGTTCATGGTCCAAAACACTTTAGAAAAGCATCTGGCTTCGGACAAAAGGGTTTTCTGTATTTTTTCGACCTCGACCAAGTGTTTGATAGTTGTACGTAAGAAACAACAAGCCGAGACAAGACCGGATTTAGGATAAGATAGTTCCCTTCTGCGTGCTGTGCTACTGCTGTTATACCGTAAATCATGTGTGTGGGTGGATCTGGTGAAACTTGTCGCCTCGGTGTATATAGGCGTCAAGCGTGGTTGTGTGTTATCAGCACACCTTCACATTTTGTATTTGGATAAAAGTTCGAAAAGGTTAACATCATTCCATGTGGCAATGCGTCTGGGTGGCCATGTAGGTAATTAAGGAGCAGGCATTATAAGCTGATGATGATGTGCTTTTAAGCTCTACATCATTCCAGCTGCAAACACAGGTCACAATTATGAAAGATGATAGTAAATAAAGAGGCTTGGTATTGAATGAGAAAAATGCCGATAAATGTTATTAGAATTACAATGTATTATAACGTAACTTTTAACAGTGATGGAAGGTACATCGTGTTAAGGTATAAAGAGAGAAATGTAGTTGCGGGAAATAGTATGAATGGAGCGCTAAGTAAGCTACTTCAAAGAGTGGTTTTCTGTTAGAGTACTAGACTCTTTTGCATAAAACTGTACTTATCAAGAAGTCTGTTTACTGTATGGAAGGGAGAGTTGGGTATGTCAAGGTAAGAGAGAAAGTAGAATGAAAGTAGGTCGAAATAAGAGGGTTCCAGAAAATTAGTGGGATAAGAAGTAAGAAAGATAGAGGTCATGTGTAAAAACATCTGTTTTTACACATACTATGCGAATGTGGATGGTTGCAGGTATCCAGGGAGATCTAAGTTGAGATTCCACGTTAGAACAGCAAATTATTAAATACAACATTGTGTAATTATCTACTTAATGTAAATTTACATATATTTTTAACAGGTAGGTAACCTTTAATTATGTTTTTTGTTTATTTTTAACTATGTTGGCTTACTTAATTAAACATTACACTTACATTATTTGGTGATATACCACTAAATTGTACAGTTACCCTATCAGAAGGATTTTGTTTAAGAGGTGGCTCTTCAGCTATGGGAGCCACAATGGGAGGATGAACTGAGTTTAGTGCATCCCTGTCATGATAATAATTGTTGGAATATTTAATTTCAGGAGCACGAGTTAGTTCTGGCTGTGGAATTGTTCTGGGTGCTATCTGTGGCATGAACCGTACGTGAAGCGTGTGCTTTCTTCCTAAAAGGAAATTACGAAACTTTTGCAAAACATAATAAATATCCCTAAACTCAGGCATAGTTTAAATTACGATCTACAACTTTTTCTCAATCTGAAATCACCACAAAAATTGCATTCAGGCCAAACAAAGACTACAATACTCTAAGGCCAAATGTCACATTTTTTTTTAATTATAAAGTTTTACAATTAAAAAGTCCCTAGTTATAATTTTGTTAAAAGAGTAATGATTTTTTACGGGATTGGTACCTATCACTTTACTAAGATAGTACTATTTTTGAAGTGAAACTTCTTTATCGGGGTTGGAAAAAAATTTAGTGTAACATTTTTTCGTTACGCGTCACATTTTTCCGTTGCGCGCCATCTTTGTTCTTATCCCTACCACGAGTGATTCAAAGTATACTTTCTCCAGCGGAGTCGGGATTAGCAATAAACTTTATTCAACCAATTTCTGTAAAGTTGCATAAAGTAAATTATTTTTTGAAAAATAACCTCTCATAAAGAAGTTTCACTTCTTCACTTTTTACGAGTGTACGCTAGTACACGCACACATTTTTTTATTATAATATTGTGCGGAAACATTTGTGCTTTTTAAAATACAAAGCC
>NJDD01002193.1:113766-142943 GCA_002245505.1 Calephelis nemesis | reverse complement strand
TGAACAAAAAAAAAAAAAAAAGGTATGTGTGGATTCTTACGCTGCGTTTTCTCATTAAAAATGTTAAGATTGGTTAAACCAATGGGAAAATAGCAAATAAGTACCTACAAGACCACTGGACACTGATCAACTTTACCAGTTAGGGAAAAACCGCCATACAAATTTATATCGCCACAATAAGTGTTTTGGTTTAGAGGTTAAGAGGTTAAGTTGTTCGGTTCGGTGGTTCGGATTTTCATAGAAGGCAGACACACCGGCCACAGGACAGTGATGCATCTCTAACAACCTGCTGAGGTGTCTACATAGTCCAATGAAGTTGTAAAAACCTCGTTGTAAACCATTTAAAACTAAAAGGTGTCTATAGGTCGCTGTTGTCTCTTAATATCAGGAGAGCCAAACACACTTGTAAGCTGATATATCCTACAAAAAACAATTTACATATTATTGGCGCCGTGTGCTTAACTAGATTTTACAAACCTGAAAACAGTCAAGCATGGCTTGTGGCAATAATTCGTCGACAGAGCCCATGTCCTTACTGAACCGATTGAGGATCCTCCCTGATGGGTTTGCGTGGAAGAAACTCATTGGAGAATGTGAAACACATTCGAACATCAGGTCATGTAATCTGTAAAACATAATTTTAATTTTTTCGTTGCTTGCGCTGCAATTTGCATTATTACTACTAAAACTACTAAAATATATAGGTATAAACACTTATTATACATATACACTTATACGTAGGCATCTAGGTAGATCTTTCATACAAAAATGAATCCTTATTGCCCTTGGTCACTAATTGGACCAGTTTTGCTTGTATTTTTTTTGTTGTCGAGTTCATATGCTCTTTATCGGCTTAACTAGTTTATTTATAATTATTAATCTTGTTAAAAATACATGAAAGATTTATAAAACCTAACTCAACCTAAGCAATGCGAATATGGAAGTTTGTAGGTAGTTATGATTTTACTAGGTGGTAGAGTTTCGCAGCGACTTACCCGGATTGGTAACACCACCTTACCTGTTCCTACCACCATAAAGTCAGTGCTTGTTGACGTGCCCCGGTTCGGAGGAGAAGGTAGCCGGTAAAATTACTTTTGCTCGAGGCCTAACATCCCGACTTCAGGTTGGCAGCGCACCATTTCCACCTTTGGTGTCTCTAGGCGGCGTGAATTTCTTACCATCCAGAAATCCGTCTGCTTGTTTGCCTTCCAATATCATAAAAAAAGTCTATTTCCTCATTTTGATCATTTGCACTGGATGATAAGATCGCTCGATGGAACTATTCTACACTTCTTTTAGTAGGGCTTCTTAAGCAATTGTCAATCAGTCTCAAACTCGTAAATAACTTAAAAATATATTCGTCAGGATTGCGGGAACCAATTGCCTGAAGTTGCTGCTAGTGGAAGGAAATTGCATAAATCAGGCCCATGAATCTTGGGTGACCGCAGAGGTCCTAAATCGCTCAAGTCTCCGAATCTAGCTGCCTTGAACTACACAAGGGTCCTTGTCACGTGTGTGTGTGTGTGTGTGTGTTAAAAAATTACCTTATATATCGTAAGTGTCGCAGAAATAAGTTTTTAGATTATTTTATACAAGAGGAAGCAAACGAGCAAGTGGGTCACCTGATGGAAAGTGATCACCGCCGTCCACTGATCAGTGGATCACCTTTAAGGAATGAGTACGCTCTTTTCCTACGCTTTGATGTACTTAACTAGGTACAGACTTTTATGGAGAATTTCTGCAAGTTTTTTCGAATTTTTTCGATGGCAAACAATAAGAAGAATTTTACGTTTGTTAATTAATTGAAGTTAAATTCAATTTTTTTAAATGCTGTTAAGTATTTCTAAAATATCTTAGGTATTTCTTGTGTAATTTGTGTTGAAGATTTTAAAGGTTCAAACAATTACTTAATCGAGAACTTCATACATAACGAGAAGAATGTAAACGATCGAGTCAAAGCAACAGCGACTGTAGCTATGGTTAGAACACCAAATATGATGACGAATTCTTTTCGTGTCAACCCGTATTGTGCCCAAACCAAATTGTCCAAAGTGGAATCACCAGTTAAATGATCTTCTACTTGACTCCTGAAAAGTATGAGTGACTAACGTGAACTAAGCGAATCTAAGCGAACCCTTTTATTCCAAACAACTCAGACAATTTTACATCTCAAAAACAATCTTTTTTTTTAATGTTATTGGAAGGCAAACAAGCAGACGGATTTATTGATAGTAAGAGATTCACGCCGCCTAGAGACACCAAAGCTGGTAATGGTGCGTTGATAACCTAGATGAGCAAAAGTAAATTTACCGGCTACCTTACCCTCCAAACCGGAACACAACATGACGTTATGGCAGCAGGAATAGGTAAAGCGGACCACCGCCTTACCTATTACTGCCGCCAATCCAGGTGAGTCGCTGTGAAACTCTACCACCTATTCAGATGTCACGGTGCTAGTAACGGTAAGCCTATGACCGCCTTTTACGAGCTGCCTGGCAGGAAGGCAGATGGTCTATTCTGCAAAGGAACACGGGGATCTACTTAAAATCCCCGTCAAATTCAAATTTTTCGTGAGTTAATTTTGGTATTACCATCTGTCAACCCCTCAGTATTGCAATATATTAGGTGTTACTTGCTGAATTCCATTTTATGAGATGTCTCATGAAATACACTATGGGCGAAACTATCGTGCACACGATATTCCTTCACAGCTGCAGGGTACTATCCTGAATCTCTTCTCGAAGGTTACTACGAGACGGAAAGCCATCGCAGGACTCCCGCCGTCTGCGGTCCACTCAAGAAAGCAGAACACGGACTAGCAGCGCCACAGGCATATAGATAAACCCAGGCTAGATCATTCCACTTCCTTGTTTTTTTTTGTCTCCACAGAAGAAGAGTAAGTCAGTCGCAGCTTTAAAGGAATCTCGTGTAGTATAGTTTCGCTAATCCCAAGGGTGGCTAGTTTTCAGCCCAAAGGTGGTTTCCAAAGGTTGAGAGTCCTGCGTTCATGTTACCAGTTCCAAGTTGGGTCGGAAAGTGCTAATTTGGCGATTGACGGGAATTTTTATACCGATACCCTCGCACGAATGTCATTCTACCAGCGTATTTCCGGTTACCTTTTGACCAGAAATTATGGCTTCCGCCAGTAATCGGACTTAAAGATATTTGCTTCGTTACATCATCCACAGAGTATACCCCAACTCGCATTAAACGTACCTACGTACGTTTCGCTTCGACACCCTGGCATCCTCAGGCAATCGACCGTAGCGTTTATTAGAATTAGAATTATATTCCGTATGAGCCAATCACCTAAACCCTGTCTAGTGTCTACTCTATCTCTTATAGTTGTCTTGTTGCCAGTTTATCACAATTTTTATCAATTTAGGAACTCACCATCGACTAATCCAGTAATCGCTTATACTGGCAAAGAATTGTGCTAACAGAAACATTAATAAAACCATGGAGGCGACAAGACAAGTGGCATCAGCTAATATATATTTCTTGTACAGCGAACTTTCCACTCGTCCAGTGGTCTGGAATTCAGCCTCTTGAACTTGGTCCTGTTGGATTGTGAATAAAATTTAAATCTAGCAAGCTAAAACTCTTTAAAGCTAATATCTAGATAACTATTACTGTGGATACTATAGTCTGGTCCAAATCCCTAACCAAGAACGGTCGTTGACCTTTGAGTACAAAACAGGACTAATCAACATTTATTGAATCGCTTAAAAAATCGGAAGTGTTTTTTGTACATAGAAGATTTGACTTGCAGTATTATTTATAGAATTCCTGTAAATATCCTGCTGTATTCGTATACGTGTCATCCAAAATACTTAAATGAAAAAAATATTAACTCATTAATCATAAATCCTCGACAACTGTTGAACTTCTAAACTAAAAATTAGACAGAGAGGTAGTTTATAGACACGACATATCATCTGATAGTAATTGTAAAATTAGATTAAAAGGGGAATGATGCCTATGCCCTGTGTCAATTAGGTTTGACATCTCTAAATGAACTCGACGCCACTCGTGAGCTTGGAATACTACGCTTTAGGTTTCGATTGGCAGAAACAAAATGCTTAAGGTCAATGATTGTTTTTCATGCGTTTTGAACATGTAGCACTTTACAATTTTGTTTCGTAATGTATAGGTTTTGCTAATATATTTTTGTAATTTATTGAAGATTTTTTTTATTCTAACATTACTTACCGCTTCATTGAACATCGCAGACCAATGTGACCAATGCGATTTCTTAACGCTGACCATGCTAATATTCTGGTTCATTTTATTTATCTTCTGACTATCATTTGGATCATTTGAACGTGCATCGAAAGTTCTATCCTGTAGCAACTGCATTATCTCCAATTCTTTTGTCTATGACATAAATAATAATTGAATTACGTGGCGCCTCATTCAGAAGGACAAATAGGTATGCTACACTATTTCTTTCATTGGTGTAGATTTTTCGCCCTACTCATTTCAATTGAGTGGTTGAATTGATAGATAGACGCCTTTAGTCCTATACGTTTTCCCCTGTGTTGGTCCTGGCTCCTTCGCAGAATAGACCATCTGCCTTTCTGCTAGGCAGCTCGTAAAAGGCAAGTATAGGCTTAACGTCACTAACACCGTGACATTCTACTAGGTGGTAGAGTTTTGCAGCGACTCGCCCGGATTGGTAGCACCGCCTTACCCCTTTATACCAAAATTGCGCGGACGCGCAGGAGCATAAAATTTGGCACACTTATGGTTTATGTGTAGGACAAGCGCAAAACGCTAATATTTTTCAATGATAATGCTTATAAAGTACATTAAATCAATAAATAAAACATTACCCACACTACCATGCATTTGACACACACAAACAAATATATTGATGATAACGATAAAAGGTCACAGATGGCGCACTAACTATTTAGGAAACAAAGTAGTTGGTCTTAAGAAATGAAGATAGGTTTCTTATCAACAAGATATTAAAATTTATTATGGCCGAATTTCGACCAATGGGCGACCACTAGTTTATATAAATAAATGTAATCTTCTAAATCGATTCAACCCAGCCTTCTGCCTTGATAATTTCTAGGACCAGATAATTTAAATAAACATATGTATTTATAGTATGACTTATTAACATCAGCTTACATTCAACTCTGCAAAATCTCCTTGCGCTAGTATTTTTCCTTTGTCCATGACAACAATTTGATCCACAGATTTAATGAACTGTAGCTGATGTGTTACCAGTACAACGGTCTTATCTTTCAAGTATCTAAGCAAATGTTTCGGAATTTTTAAAACATGTCTCAATTATTAATAAAAGTTTTATAAAATACTAGCTGTTGCCCGCAGCTTTGTTTGCGTGGCAGTTAATATGTTTACTGATTATAGCCTATCAATAAGGAAAAAGTAAAAGTATCTTCACGCCCAGGGTATGGGCGTGAAGTCGTAGGAAGAAACACAACCAGGATACCAAGGTGGCAGACTGGCAGGCCCTGCGATGTTCAATCCCGAGCAACATTATTTTCAATTGGAAAAACCATATTATCCTTATGTTGCCTGACCCCGGAATCGAACCCGGGACCTCATGAAGTCAAGTCTAACATCTGGACGGCTAGACCAGAGAACTTTCATACAAATTCTAACCCCTGTTTGACCCCCTTAGGGATAGAATTTCCAGAAATGCTTAAATACGTACCTACTCATTTTTAATAAGTAGGTAGCCCAAAAATAAAGTTTCATGTTGCTAACTTAAAAAATGACCGTCTTTCATGCAAACTTTCAACCCCTATTTAACCCCCTTAGGGGTAGAATTTCCAAAATTCCGCCCTTAGTGGGTTAATAAAAAGACCTCAATAAAAAGACCTAACTCACCAAATTTCGTGTTAGTAATTTTAACAGTTTTTGCTAGCCGACGGTAAGTCAGTCAGGACATGTTATTTTTTAACTGCAGCGAACTTTTTGTAAGCAAAATTTAACTTTTTCTATAGCTACCAATGATGTCTAAACATTTTGAAAAAATAACGCAAAACGCTTACTTTTTTTGCATATACTCGTATAGCCTATTTCATTAAAAATCATTGAGCAGTCGTTGGAAGAGCAAAAGTTTTGCTCAACGATTTTCGTAGACGTGGCGTAAGCATTTGACAAAGTTTGGTAAACCGGGTTAATTAATAATTCTTAATTTTGTATACATTTGTCCGCGGTGTACTCCTAAACTACTTAACCGATTTCAATGAAATTTACACGCTGTGTGCAGTTTGACCTAACTTGATACCACCACCCACGACTAGCAGAAGAAATTAAGACCCACAATTTTATAGGTGGCAGTAGGTATATACTGCCACCAATAATTGAGAATTATGCATTGATGTAAAAAACATTTAGAGAAAATTGGGAATCCTACTCAGAATTTAAATAAACCGAAGATGGAGTACCCCAACGAAATGTGCTCTCGGTCTGATTTTGTATTTTTTATACATTTAATTATACTCAGAGAAAAAAAATTAAAATTCTCATACTTTTTTATACAATTTTCAAATATGTGTCTTGAAACTTGAGAATCAACAGCCGATAATGGGTCATCTAGTAAGTATATGTCAGCCTGAAAAATAAGATGCTATTAAGTAAGTATACTTACTTAAGTACCAAAACTCATACGCCTACATAAAGCTATACAGGCAAATTTCGTTGCGCCCAAATTTTGGATGTGTTAATAATTATTCTAACATTCGGGGTTAAGATAAATATAAAAAAAAACCATTTATATACTTCCCCGTGATTGTCCGGGCCCGCTGAGAAGAATAGACCATTTGCCTCTCAGCGAGGCTGCTCGTAAAAGGCGAGCAGAGGTTCAAATATAGATAATTACCAGCAACAGCAGTGGTGGTAGAATTATGCGCAGCAACTTGCCCGGGAAGTGATACACCGTCTTACTTATTCCTGCCGCCATATCCTCTATCATGCTTCGGTTGTATCTAAATAGCAGTTCTTAAGTGATGTTCAACTTATAACATAGATGTTACCTCTTTTTTACATAATTATCCCAAAATCATTCCAATGTAGACAAACCTTTTCGTAACAATATTTAACTTAATACGAAATTATACAGCGCCATAGTATTATATCGAGTGTTTTGTCCTGCTAAAGCTTTTCAATAGTATTGGAAGGGTAATCGAAGAATTAATAAATATTGTGAAATACGTAGGTCAAGTTGCCTAAAGTTACCAAAAGACATCGTAAGTAACATTCGAAGATGCCCTTGATTTTGCAAATAATTAGGCAGTAATTATCAAGATTGCCATCGGGTAACTCACCCACTCGTTTCCCCCCAATATAGCTGATTCTGTCAGGTTAATAGACACACTGTATTCAATCCCATCCTCCTACATCCATCATTCCTGAACACTAAACTGAGATTAGTTATTGTAGTATGCCTTCAGAAACTTACGTCTTTATATACCGCTCTCGCCAAATTGATCCTTGCTCGTTGACCTCCACTCAAGGAAACACCTCGTTCACCAACTATCGTTTTGTCACCATGTGGAAACATTGATATATCCCGTTCCAGGGCACACACTTTACATACTTCCATGTATCGTGTCTTTACGAAGGGCTGACCAAATAGGATATTTTGCCTGACTGATCCTTTGGTAAAACAATGTTTATTTTAATATTACCAGATACATTTGCTTTATCCTAGTTCTGATAAAAGAATTCTTTTATTAAATTTAAATACCTAATGTTATTAAAGAGTTCTATCTGAATTATTTTATTCTGATTTTATGTGACATTGTAAAAGTATTTTTTTAATATTTGCCTATTTGTTTGGGCGATTAACATACTTCTCTAGTACCTAATTATTGAGGATTTGTCATAGGAATAGATATATCTCACTTAAAACCTAAGTTTATTCCATCGTAAACCATCAAAGCGCCGTGGAAATACCTTCGTTTGAAGGAAATATGTAGCTAACACTAGGTGGTAGAGTCTTGCCGCGACTCGCTCGGATTGGTAAATGGTACCACCGCCTTACCTACTCCTGCCGCCATAATGTTCGGAGAGTAAGGTAGGTAGCGGGTAAACTTACTTTTGCTCGACGCCTAACATCCCGGCCTCAGATTGACAACGCATTATTTCCGCCTTTGGTGTCTCTAGGCGACGTCAATTTCTAATCTTCAGGAAATCCGTCTGCTTGTTTGCCCTTTAATATCATAAAAAATAATGCAAATAAGAAAAATCTGTGAAACGGTAAAGACTACATGGTTTACGCACATCATTACATGTTGATTGAAGAAGATTAAGTTCAAGTTACTAAAAAAAAAGAGAACAAGGTTGAAAATAATTGTGGATAGTTACCAACAAATAGCCAAGGATTTTGACAAGCGTAGCTAATATCTCCAGTAATCTCCATACTTCCAGTGGAACAAGGAAGTTCACTTAGTATAACATGCAAAAGCGTCGACTTTCCAGAACCCACTCCTCCTATAATTGTCGTCAGCGAGCCACTGTCTATCTGGATTATAGGTAAAGCAACTTTAATTAATTGTTAAATGTAAGCTCATCAGAAGGGTTAGTCTTGAACCTCGATTCATGGAATATTGCAAATTGGAACCGATTAGGTAATTTCATACCAGCTAATAAATAACTTTTAGTTAATAATAAATTACTTTAGCAAATTCGTTGTATTTTTTTTTACTAAATGTTAATAATCCGCTAGTACTGTTTAAAAGTACCTAAAATTACATATACGATTCCAATTTACAATTGACATGATATCGAGATTCAAGAGTAATCTTAGAAATCCGACCAACCGCGAGCCTCGGGTTCGATTCCTAATGGTTCAGACGTTTTGTTTGAGCGTCGTCCAGTATTTGTTATTTCAATTCAATCATGACAGTGGCAAATATTGATTACATTTGGCACTATTGTGATTTTGGTTTTAAGGGTAGGGAAGCCAGTACCTACTAAAACGTATGAAACTTAATCAGTTTTGCCAATCATACGATTTTTGTTGCATGTAACATGTACTTATGATTTGTTACGTGCAATCGTAACAAACCGTACATTTGAAACGTAGGTACCTACGATTTCTTCGACTTGGGTACCTACCGAAGTATGATTGTAAAATTCGTATAAATTTTATCGTAACTGTAAATCTCTTTTCTTGTCAATGAAACAAATATTTTTTGAGTATTTGTGCGATGGCTTTAAAAATTTGGCTAACCCTCTGTTTAAAAATGTCCCATTATTGTGTGTATAAGTAAAGTAGGTATAATATTTCTAACCACACCTTGTTTGTTCCAAACCCACCATAAATATTTGGTTATCACTAGTATCAATTGGCTAGTATTAAAACTCTAAGTGCCATAACTCCCCGGGACGCCATTGCGACGTGGCCAGCGACGTTGCCATGGCTAGGTCTAGCGTTCCTGCGTCGCCAAAGCGTCGCCATTCGGTCGCCAAGTGCGTTAGCCGCATACATCTCAATACGAACTAGTTGGCGCTGGCGACGTCGCCATGGCGTCTCGGTGAGTTATGGCCCTAATTTTGATTTTGACACCAAGTAAATGAACTTGTAAATCAAACTTTAATTACTTACATTCAATGTCACGTTCACAATGTCTTTTTTATCGGCAGATTTAATCCAACTGCTGCTGGCTTCAGTGAACTTTATTGCTGAATGCTTAACGTCAGTTTCTGCAAACATGATGTACCTAAGTGAAGACCTTTAATTTTTCGGTTTAGTGGTGAGCCACTGCTTCTCCTTTCGATCCACCCAGTAGCCAGAACGCATCACCAAGTCAAGGTACACTCTCCCGAAAGACAGCCCTTGTTGCTGACGTTGTAGGGAACAGCAAACAAACATACAAACTTTCGCATTTATAATATTAATAGGTTAATAGGATAGGATTATTAGGTAACTAATTGTTGATAATTACTATAGCACCCGTCATGAGAAGCTATAAATTATGTAAACAAACGTTCGGGAGTTAACAACATTTGGTTCAAAGATAAAAGTATTTTTTTTAATATTTAATTATAAATTCAATTAATTAATAATTTAAATATGTATAATAAATTACGTATGTTTTGACATTTTTTTCGTGGCAAATTGATTTCCTTAGATGAACTGGGTACTGGCTTCATTATACGTTAATACACAATAACAAATAATGGATAAAAAAAAATAAAATGAAGGCAACAATTAACAAAACTAACAACAATAACAAAGTGATAACGAAAAGATAAAAAAAATAACAATAACAACCAAATCCGCGATTTTAACAAAGCAATGAAAAATTCAAAACTCGAATGACGCGTTTATTTCAAAAAGGTTTGCATTCCCGGCGACCGGCGCGTCCCCGTACCAAGACACTCAAACGTCAGTCGTTAGATATGATCCGACTAAATTAAGTAGGTTGTTACTTTCATATAACCCGTCTATATTTTTATTTCGATTGAATATGGTCAGTTCATTATTGTCTCGAAGTAAAAATAATTACTTGGTAAAAGATGTTTGTTTACATAATTTATAGCTTCTCGTGACGGGTACTATAGTAGGTATTGTTTTCAATACTACAAATTGATACAAATCCGATACCAAGTTCCTATGTTGCATGAATCGAGAATCAAGAGTAGGTAACCGTTGAGATCTAACCCCAAATCCAGTTATATGCTTGTGATATGTGTTTTATAGGTAATAATATGTACCGTAATTAATGTCATAAAAAAAACAGACCCAGAAATACAAACTTTATTACACAAATGTCAGATCCTATCGGAAATCAAACTCTCGCATGACAGATAATCGGTGGCGAACCGTATTCGCTAACTCCTTGACTAACGAGGTGGTCAGATTTCTATTGCTCTTCGATATTTTTGATTTCTGCCTCTAATAACAACATTTAAATATAAGTAAATAAGTATTTTCACGCCCATATCCCTGAAGCGGTAGGCAGGTGCACAACCAGGGCACTTACGACTAGCCGAAGACACTAAGTCCCACAATGTGATAGGTGGCAAGACTATCGCCAACCGGGCACATATCCAATCGCGAGCAATGTTTTTTTTATTATTATAAAATTGGAAAAACCCTATTTTCTTTTTGTAGCCCGACCCGGGAATCAAACCCGGGATCTCATGAAGTTAACTCCAATACCTAGACTGCTTGACCACAGAGGCGATTAGGCATTTAAAAATGCTTACCTTTGGGCTGTTCAGGAACTATTGGCCTTGATGTAGTAGGTTCCGATTTCAGAGTTTGCTGCGACGATAAAGGTAATGGAAAATCTAATGATAATTGTAAAAAAATAATCTTTTACTGTTTGTTATCTGCAATTTTATAGATCACTAGGTGTACTATATCTGTAACTTCGTCGGCGTAGAATAGTTTTAGATTTTCGTACAAACGTTAATCCCCCATTAAAGTTCTATTATTTTTGAAAAAATGTAGCCTTTTTATGATATTGGAAGGCAAATAAGAAGTAGTAAGAAAAAGAGGTGGTAATGGGGCGTTGCTAACCTGAGGCTGGGATGTTCGACCTCGAGCAAAAGTAAATGTACCGACTACCTTATCCTCTGAACCGTTAACGAACACGTTAACGGCAAGCGCTGACGTTATGGCGGCAGGAATAGGTAAGGCGGTGGTACTATAATCCAGGCAAGTTGCTGCAAAACACTACCCCCTAGTAAGATATCAAGGTGTTATTGATGGTAAGCGTATGCTTCCTGTTACCGAGCTGCTTGGATCTTTAACTATATGCATATTAACTTTCATCAAAATCGGCTTAGCGTTTAACTCGTGAGAGCATAACAAATAGACAGATTTTCCCAATTAAATTATTAGCATCGATTTTATGAAATAACTACCTACTTCTATACATATGTATGTATGCTTATATCTTTAAAACTACGCAACGGATTTTGATGCGGTTTTTTTCAATAGGTAGAGTGATTCCAGGGGAAGGTTTATATGTATAATAACATGCTTCATATGTTAGAGAACCACTGATAATTTCAAGATTTCTAATGCGAAGTCGTAAATAAACATGTTTTTTTGCGCTTGCATTGCAAACGCTGGCTGAACTCTACGAGATAGATCAAAATAATGTACTAAGTATTGTTTACCTTAAAAAGGTCTACAAAAAAGTTCGCGATGGTAGATGTTTCTCTTAGGGATAACTTACAATAACCGATTTTTATCCTTTACTTTTTACGAAAAATAATGGCTTATTTACGAAGCGATTTAAAGCAATACAGCATTAATCCTTATCTAATTAAGTATCTTAAATAAGTTTTACATTTAATATAGAACAATATAATCCTTTACAGTATCTAAATTAAACGAATAGTTTCGGAGATAAAACAGGTTTAAAATATAGGGACATCGCAGTTGCGGCGGTACCGGCTGGGGTGTTAGAATGTGCACTTTCGTCTCGGCGCGATCGCGTCGTTTCGCTTGGACGATGCGTTTCGTTTCAAAAAGTTATCGTTTTTTATAAAGCTAGAACAATCATAACTTGAAGCGGTATCGTGTAAACGAAGGGTAATGACCGAATTTGTATGAAAAAACAAAATTTTGTCTATGACGACACGACTTAAAACACGTCAATATCAAATTTGTTATTTGTAAATTGTCAAACGTCTAACGTCTATCGCCGACGTCACGTTTTGTTTGGCACGAACGTTCTACGCTTTTTGAGTTTGACATTTATAAGCGGCCCGAAACGAACGTTCGTTTCAAGACGACGGTGGTTCATTCTGTGGTTCATTCTAACCCCCCTGGTCACGGTGCGTGCGCGACGAAGCACGCGCCTTTTTCATAGGACTGTAATTTACAGCGATCGCACGCATTTATCGGAGCTCCCTAGCTAGAAAAATAACAAACTTAACAAAAACGACTTTTTCAACGCGACATTTTTTATCTAAATTGTATTTACGTTCGTAATTTAATAATCCACACTGATATTCTAAATGCGAAAGTAACTTTGTCTGTCTGTTACCTTTTCACGCCTAAACCACCCTACCGATTTTGCTGAAATTTGGTATGCAGATAGTTTGCATGCATGAGAAGGACATGGGCATATTATTTTTTGGAAGTTCAACCTCTAAATGGGTCAAAATGGGTGGCAAAGTATGTATGAGAAAAATATTTTATTGCACATTTTTGCATGAAACTTTGAATTAATGCTTTTTAGTACAATGATGAAACACGTATTTCAGGATTTTCCGAAATTCACTCCCATTGGGGGTAAAAGGGGGTATCTAAGTTTGTATGGGAAATTTAATTCTATTGAAATATTTTGCGTGACACTGAAATAATGCTCTGCAGTACAAATTATGAGATACATATCTAAGCGTTTTTTGAAAATCAACCTCTATGAGGGTGAACGGGGGTGGCACAATTTACGTAGGAAAAATATTTAACAGTAAATTTTTACCATAAGTCCATAACAATGAACCACGTACATCAGTTTATCATTAACGAAAAACACACAAAAAAATTATGATATACATAGTAGCAAAATTGGTTAAAAATCCCTGCTTCCCTACTAATATTATAAATGCGTAATAACTCTTTTTGTCTGTCTGTTACACTTTCACGCTTAAACCAGTAAACCTCTTTGCGTAAAGTAAAAAAAAACTTTTAAAAATAAACAGTAAATTTATATTTGTTTTTTTGTTGTTGCCCGGACCGGAAATAGAACCCAAGATCTCAAGAAGTAATTCCGAAAACGGACGGTTCTCAGAGACGATATGTATATTTCTAAAATTTCGAAAAAAAATCTGTTAGAGGTTTCCATAACTTGCTCTACAGTTTAATTTCACAGGATTTGCCGAAGTGCAGATAAAACTGTAAACACAATAACGTATTCCTACTATTTATCTGAGGTGAAATTAGAAAAGAGAAAATGTATGCTCAGTTTTGACCGCAAAATTGCTGAATTGATTTTAATATTTACAAAAAAATTCATGAAACTTTGGATAGCGATATAGGCTACATTTTATCTTAAAATTTTAACGAGCAGTGTTGGAGAGCTAAATATCAAATTAGTAGACTACGCGAGCGAAGCCGCGGGTAACAGCTAGTATATTATAAACGCGAATGTCATTTTGTTTGTTACACTTTTACGTGAAAACTGCTTAACCATTCACTATGAAACTTTGTATACATATTTATGGAGGTATTAAAAGTCACATAGAATACGATTTTATTGACTTAAATGCGAGCGAAGCCGCGTGTTAAAGGTAGTAATTAAATTTAATGTGTCCTTAAACTGAAATATTAGGTAATACTAGGAAGTAATTATCTTCACGCCCATATCCCCGAAGAGGTAGTCAGATGCACAACCAGCGCACCCACGACTAGCCGAAGATAGTAAGTCCCACAATGTGATAGGTGGCAAGCCTATCGCCAACTGGAAACATATCCAATCTCGAGCACCATTTTTTGTATTAGGAAATTAAAAATCCCAAATTTTCTTTTTGTTGTCCAATCCGGGATTCGAACCCTGGACCTCATGCAGTCAAGTCCAACATCTGAACCGCTAGACCACAGAGGCGATACGTTATACGTTTAATAGTGTCAATTAAATTGATTGTACGTGACATTTCTACACACTATTAACCTAGTTGTCAGAAATATGGGCAAGAAGATACATTCTTTCTCTTTTTAAAAGCTAATTATTGTTGCAACATGAACCACATTTTTCCAAGAATTGAAATTTTTCCCTGTTTTGGTCCGGGCTGCTTGTCAGAAAAGACAATTGGCCTTCCTGCCAGGCAGCTCGTAAAAGTCGAGCATAGGATATAGCATATAGCAACATAAAGGAAATTGGGTTTTTCCAATTTTTTAATAAAAAAAATTTTGCTCGGGATCGGAAATGTGCCCGATTTGCGATAGGCTTGCCACCTATCTCATTGTGGGACTTAGTGTCTCTGGCTAGTCGTGGGTGCCCTTCTTGTGCTTCTGCCTACCCTTTCGGGGATATGGGCGTGAAGATGCTTTTTTTTTTACTAAACGTGTTTTGTTTATTTCTGTTACCTACTATCGTCGAAAGAAGTTTAGCGTAAGCTAAAAATTTAGTGGTGGCGCCACAAAAATGCCACCATTATCATGTATTAACAGTTATAAATTATGCGTACCCACAATTGTCACTCTTTTCTTAGGTTTCAATGTTTTATCATCCAAGTTAGTTTTTTCCTCGTCGAGACATTTACGGTGCGGGAGACAACATTCTTCACTCAACAAGAATTCATTTATTCTCTGTATCGCAACATCCATTTCTGCTATCTGTGGAGTAGGCATACGCATTTTCAATCCAACAAAAGCATAATTGCGGAACCTATCTAATTTTAAGCTTAGTAGAAAGGGACGTATTGTGATATTCGGTTTGAGTTTCGTATTTCCTCAAACTTACTTCATGTGACGCCCACTTTGAAAATCTGTTATTTTATATCACCCTCCACCTCGCTTGTTTTCGTGTCAAAAACCTCAATAACATATTTGTTTTACCAGGAGTTTAAAAAATCATTTTTATTGGTTTCCTTCTCGCCCCCCTCTACGCATCTAGCGACCACAATGGGGCGTTATCGCCCACTTTGGGAAACACAAATTTTCGTTATAAAAACTTTATAACGAGCTATTTCTTGCCATACTAGTAATTAAGACAAAACTTATAAAATATGTTAGTTCGAAAAATATTTATCGAAAAACATATAACCAAATAAGTACTTATATGTTTTTGGATAATTATTTTTCGAATTCGAAAATCTAACCATTTCTTTAGATATTAATATAAACATGAAATCTATACAAAATACAGGGGAAGTAAAAAAGACAAGATTATCTCTAACTATACAACCCAAAAATTAAAGCTGTGGAAACAAAATGGACGTCAATTTTTTATTATTCAAACTATACTTAGAACAAATAAAATGTAAATGATTATCATTAGATTAAGTATGTAAAAATGGAATGGACAAAACGTTATTGAAAGTAGGTATCTCTGTAGGATATAGGTACGAGTTTGTTATTGTGTCAACGAAAAGTAACGTTCCTTCAATCTTTTGTTAAAAATAGGTAAACAACGGCTATCACGAACCATGACAGGAAGGAAATAATTTGACTAATTGAAAAGTAAAAGATTTAGAATAAAAAAGGAAGTGCGAAGCGAAAAAATGAAGTAGGTAAGTTACGGCTGAAACGACAAGGAGAATCGGTAGAGTTCAAAAAAATATACACTCCCGCAGGTTTACGGAAGTTGACGGGTTGTACAGAATATTACAAATATATTACCTTAATCACTTAATTAGAATATTATCACCGTGATCATTGCCGCTACTTACTTTATGTGCTATATTTTTTTAAAAGTTCAAATGTCGAGTATCTCCGCACCCATATCCCCGAAGAGGTAGGCAGAGGCACAACCAGGGTAGGTACCCACGACTAGCCGAAGTCACTAAGTCCCATAATGTGACAGGTGGCAAGCCTATCGCAAACTGGGCGCATATCCAATCCCGAGCAACATTTTTTATATTAGAAAATTGGAAAAACCACATTTTCCCTTTTGTTGCCCGACCCGGGAATCGAACCCGGGCCCTCATGAAGTCACGTCCAATACCTGGACCGCTAGACAACAGAGGCGATAAATTTAAATTCAAATAACGAAAATAAATATACTGACTTGTCCAACAGCCTGTGGAAAGTACAGCGTCATAGTTTGCTTAATGATATTGTAGAAGCAGGTGAGGAAGAAGACATTTTCTACTGAGATCTGGTTCGTGGTTATCACATATATCAACACCGTGATGAAAATGCTGAAGCGTGTTGTGAACATGATGAATGACATCACCGTTCCTCGAATGTAGGAAGTCATCTTTATGGCATGTATCTCCTGTCTGGAAAATATCTTTTCATTCCATAACATTGATATTACTAGTGGTCACCCGTTGGTCGAAATTCAACCATAATAAATTTTAATATCTTGTTGATAAGTTGTATTCATTTCTCAAGACCAACTACTTAGTTTCCAAACTTTTTAGCGCGTCATCTGTGATCTTTTATCGTTATCATCAATATATTTGTTCTTGTGTGTCAAATGCACTGTAGTGTGGGTAATGTTTTATTTATTATTTTAATATACTTTATAAGCATTACTATTGAAAAATTAGCGTTCTGCACTTCTCCTACACATAAATATAAGTGTACCTATGCTCCTCCGTCCGCGCAATTTCCGTAAAAAGGGGTTCAAAGTTTTGGCATCACGTATTGATATAGAGATAAGTCCCACAATGTGATAGGTGGCAAGCGTATTGCCAACCGGGCTCATATCCAATCCCGAGCAAAGTTTTTCTTAGAAAATTGGAAAAACCAAATTTTCTTTTTGTTGCCCGACCCGGGACTCAAACCCGGGACCTCATACATTCAAATCCAAGAACTGAATCGGGTCGGGCAACAAAAAGAAAATTGTTTTTTTCCAATTTTCTAAATAAAAACGTTGCTTGGCATTGGATATGTGCCCGGTTGGCGATAGGCTTGCCACCTATCACATTGTGGGACTAAGTGTCTTCGGCTAGTCATGGGTGCCCTGGTTGTGCCTCTGCCTACCTCTTCGGGGATATGGACGTGAAGTATTTTTTTTAAATATAAAACACCTAACTAGAATTAGATGTTTAACTTTTTTATCGTGATGGTAGTAGAAATCAAAAAAGAAGACGGATTTTCAAGTGCTTAGTCTGGTGGCTAACCTAATTTCCCGATTGGACAGTGACATTGTCCTTATGTCGGCAGGAATAGGTAAGTTGAATAGGGATCCACTTTACCTATTCCTGCCGCCAAGAGGTAGGGACCCGGACGGAGCACGACACTCTACCACTAGTGATCTTGTTTGTAATGATATTTCACCTTTGTTAGCCTCTTATCAGCTGCCTGGCAGGAAGGTAGATGGTCTAGATTCTACACAGGAGACCCAGACCTAAACAGGGAAACGTTACATACATACATACATATCTTCACGCCAAGTCCCTTACGAGATAGGCAGAGAGTATCGAGTGCCAGACTTTACGATCCTGACAAACGTGTCTAGCTTCCATCACATTCATTGCCCTTTTCATACAAACACGTCGGTTTCGGACAATCTTGACACCACCCTCGGATAATATTCTAGTTATCTGATCGTGGAATGCCAACCTTGGCCTCCCCGGGTACCTACATCCATCCACATTCGCATTGTATATCTGCTTTGTCAATCTCTCATCTGTCATTCTTTTCACATGACCAAACCAAATGGTCTTTGATAATTACCTCCTTACGTCATCAATGATTTTTCTAAACGACTGTTCCCAGGTGTACATCTTGATAACTTCAATTCCCATCACGATCTCATCCATCAATCTTACTCTTTCGTCAGATTTCAACGCGGTCTGTCGTCTGTAGTACGAAGTGCGTGTTCCCAAATATACTGAAAAATAGTTTAATAAGCATTAATCACTACTGTAGGCCTGCGAACTTTGTTTCATCCGTACAGTTTGTATGGTTTCCCCTTTTCTTATCTAACAGATGAAAAGGAGAAAAACTGGGGATGAACCTTCCCTGGACTTGAACAAATATTTGAAACAAAATTAACCAGATCGGTTCAGCCGTTTTCGAGTCTTGTCGAGACTAACGAACTGCATTTCATTTTTATATAAGTATATAAGACTAGCTGTCCCGCGAAATTCGTTCCACCCGCTCTGTTTGGATGGGAAAATTTAAAATATTTTTTTTCCTAGTTTTGGACGGTTAGGTCACAGTATTAAGAATTCTACCTACTTCTTAGTATTAAGACTGTGGTTAGGTCATGCGGACGGTTTTCTTTTAAAAGTTTAGATCACCTATAGACAATATAACTGCTAATACTTAGTATATTCACGAAGATAAGAGCTTTGTCTTAATTGTGTTTCCTACTACTTAAACTAGCTTACGACATTTATAAACCACGACGATAAAGCAGCAGCAAAAAAGTGGTACGAATCCGGACCTTAGGGACAACCACAGACTAGTAAGAGAGCTACACGTTGGGACAACGTAAGACCATAAATAAGAATATATTATATGTATAGACTACTACTACTACTACTTAAGGCCCCATACTTAGTCAGCCAATAGCCGCACTCCCCCGTTCCATGATTACTATGATATATTGCGCTCTGAAGTAAACGTCTTAAGCGACAAATCACTATTTTTGACACTATAAAAGTAATTTGAAAAAAAGTATAAAAACTGAAACACTTATCTTTTAGGTATAGTACGAGTACTTATCTATGTTTTTGTTAAATCTGGTGTCGATATTTTCATAATAATTGAAGTAGACAGTTGGGTTTTGCTTTCAAAAAAGAGTTACCTTTTTTTAATTTTTTCAATGGAGCAAAGTGAAATGAATCATCTTTCGGAAACACTAGTCTTATAAAGCGTATTAATGTTATTCTTGTGCATTTTTATCACCAACATTCATGATTGCTTTGTATGATATACATTATACTGCTGACGTATTTTAGCATACATGGACCCTTAATGATGAAAACTAAAAAAAACACAGACCTTGAAACGGTACTGCAGCAACTATCATCAGTGCGCCGTAGACTGCTGCCATACCCATTTCTCGGTATAAGTAGGCTGTCATCAGCTGAAAACATAAGTGTGGAAAATTATCACCATGTTGGTGCGGGTTTCCTGTGTAGAAATAAACCATCGCCTTCCTGCCAGGCAAGTCTTTAGACGCGAGTAAAGGTTTAATAGGTCATTACCAATAAGACCACTGGTGGTATAGTTCTGTGCTGCAACACATTCGCATAGGGATTCACCTACCTATACCTGCTGCTGGCCTAACACCTCGGCCACGAACCAGTGACGAACCTACAACATCTTTGGTGTCTATTGGCTACGGTTATCTCTAACCATCTCAATATTTGGTGATTTGGTGTTGTCTGTGGTGAGTTCTTCGACGAAGTTTGCGAAGGACGTGACAAGTGGTTTAGTTTCCCGAGTTCGGACTCTATTCGTAATCTGGTCGTGGTGGTGGGAGGTGTGAACTTTAAGTAGGGTTGTCACATGCGAGGGACGTGACAATTTAAATTATTTCTCGAGTTCTTCCTTTATTCGTGTTCTGGTCGCGGAGGTAGGCACTAGGCGGTAAGAACGTTAGTTGGGCTTTTCACATTCTGTATTATTTGGAGGATTATTTGCCTGAACAGTTACACTGCTTACACGAAATTAGCAGGATATAGGTTTATTTTATATTAATTAAAGTAAACTAATTTTGACGTGACAACGTCTTAAATTAGGTTGTGGCTCGGAGTCACTCTTGAAAACGTGTAACGCCCGCTCACGTCTGTTACGATAAGTCACCGAACGAGAAAGAGGTCCGCCGCCTTGCGTCTCTCTCCCACATATTCTACCGAGAAAAAGACGTTGTCACGTAAAATCTTCGCCCGTAAAACCGACTTTACAGGCAACCATTTTTTTAACAAATTTAAATGAACCAAACCACCAACCGGTGTGTTAATATGAAATGGGTAATGAGTGTGAAAGAAGGACTGCAAGGATCGTGTAATTTGGCACTCGACTCTCTGCCTGCCTCTATGTATTTGTAAATTTACACGAAATTCAAAAAATTACGTTTATCCGCTGAAACTCATAAATCGATTGCTAAAATAGTGTCGTTTCTATGGTCTCGTGGTCGGATGTTGGAGATGATTATAAAATTTCAGGCTCAATTTCATGAACCATAAAGAAAGTGTATTTTTTTTAATTCGTAATAGAACGTTGCACGGGGTCCTGGTTTGTCACATAATACATTGTGTGACTTAGCATCTTCGTCCAATCTTCAGTTTTCTAGGTTTACATCTGCCTACCACATCGAAGATATAGGCGTGACGATACTTTAAAAATAGTAACAAAACTTGGCATACCATAGTTTCAATTGGTCCTATCCATAGGAAGTGGATGAACAAAGGGGCTGTGTCGAAACGATTTACATCATTTGCCAAAAGGTTCACAACAAGACCACCGCTGTTTTCCGACATGGCTTGTAAACTCACTTTCAAAGCCTACAATAAAGCATTACATATTATTATTATTAATAATAATAATAAATTTATTTCAATAACAAGATATGACATTTAAACTTAAATAATAATGACAGTCTAATGACATTGATATAATATTAATTATGCGACTTTCCAGGGGTCCCCAAACTAGGCAAAGCCTGTGTCTTTCTTGGGATACCAAATAAGAATATATCAATAGATTTCCTTAAACTTATACAATTCCTATACAATTATCTAAAAGGCTAAAAATAAAAAAACATAAAATGAAAAACAAAATACTAATTAAAATTAAACAAATAATTTATTAGTTAATTATTAGTTTAGCAATATACAGGGTTACTGGTAACTAACGCATATCACCTGTTCGCCCCGTGTTGATGCGGGCTCCTTTGCAGAATAGACCATCTGCCTTTCTTGCCAGGCAGCTCGTAAAAAGCAAGCATAGGCTTATCATCACTAACACCGTGACATCCGACTAGGTGGTAGAGTTTCGCAGCGACTCGCCCGGATTGGTACCACTGCCTTACCTATTCCTGCCGCCATAACGTCATGACGTGTTCCGGTTCGGAGGGTAATTTAGCCGATAAAATTACTTTTGCTCGAGACTCAACATCCTGACCTTAAGTTGGCAACGCCCCATTACCATCTTTGTTGGTATGCGGCGTGAATTTCTTACCATCAGGAAATCCGTCTGCTTGTTTGCCTTCCTATAACATAAAAAAACCTGTCTCGGGCGGTTTTAGTTTATCAAAAGAAACAACTTTTGTTCTACAACTTTTAGAAAATCACGAATAAATAATTTGGTTTTTCATACATTTTGTCAGAGGACGATAAACTTTTTGTACGATTGAAGATGTAGAGAGTTTATGCGTTAGTTACCAGTAACCCGGTATATGTATTTATAAAGATCATTCGTAACTGGTAACTCAAGTGCTATGCAGCAGCTGGTCCAGGTTGCTATCATCGCATACCACTTCAGTACTTGCCCATTTTTTTATGAATTTTGACTACGTCTTGTCCCCTGTTGGTGAGTAGGGGCGTTCGGGAACACACCTTGCCTAAGATCCTTATAATAATAAAGCAGTACCATGTTGTATACAGGAGAAGGCTGTCTCTTCACTGTCAAAAAATTAGATAACCGTCTGCTTGTTCGCTATCTCAGAAAATAAAAATGATGTAGTTCCATATCGTTGGTCGAGTGGTTAGCGTCCACACCTAACCGCGAGGCTCGGGTTTGATTCCCGCCGGGACAGGCATTTGAGTTATGAACATTTAGATGTCTGTATTTCTGGGTCTGGGTGCTTATTAAATTTATTCTGGTATCTATTTAAGTACTTCTATGTATTGTTGACTATCATCCATAACACAAGTATAGGTATATTCAATTTGTGTAACTTGTCGAGAGTTATTTATTTATCATTAAAAATGTGTTTCTTTTTTATTAAACTCAAACGGAAAAGATGGGTTTAAGTTTTAGGATTCTGTTGCCTCTCCTTTAAAACTTTGTCACAATATTGCTTTTTATTTAATACTAGCTGTTTTTCGCGGCTTCGCTCTCACATTAAATGTAGGTTAAGCACCTCACCAGCGAATCTCAAACTTCGAGCTCCAATTTTTGCCTGTGATTTGATATCACTCATCAACGAGATGGCGGAACACACAAGGATTAAGTATACGTTTTTCCGTGGCATTTTAACATGCCTTTAAACACTGGCAGTTTTGTACTTATATGAAAATTGAGAAGAAGAAGAACCGCGTCAGGAGGTGAGTTTCCATTCACTGAATAACTTCACAGTAATTAGCTAATCTCGATATAGTAAAAAAGAAAGAATCCATAATACCTTTCTATAAATAAGACTACACACTCCGACCCTCATTTTCATGCCAATATGCATGGCACCCATCATGAATGGATGTTGAATCATAACATTGACCATGCTGCAAAGAACCACGCCGAACGAGAAAAACACCGCCTCCCCCCACGATATACTACTTGTCACGTCATAATACCTCTGTAAACGTGACAGATACGTGTATTTTGATCTGAAATTGAAATATTTCCTAATGTAATTAAGCAAGTATAGTTCTATCATAAACCTATTACTAAAATCACATAAAAATAAAAGCATTTAAAAATCGAATGTCATTTTAAAAATCGTCGTGGTCTAGCGGACCGAAATTGGAATTAATTCGAAGTCAATTCCAACTTATTTTATTTAATTATTAATTTAATAATAAATTAATTACTATTAAATGAAATTTGTTTCGCGTCGTCATCGCATCTCGCTTGAAAGGGTGGATCAATTTTGCAAATTCTTTTTTGTTTTGTTAGTTATTGCTAAGAGAAAGTTTTTCTGAGGAGAAAACTAGTGAAAATTGCCGGGATATGGGAAAATAGCCCATACAAACTGTCATGCTGTACGAAGTTCGCCAGGTTGGCTAGTTTTCTAATAAAACACTGAAAGGGACTTGGCGTGAAGATATGTATGTAAGTTTATTGTAAAAACGTAGGTATACATTAGTCCATGCTCAAAAGGCGAGCACAGGTTTTTAGGCAATAACAATAATGGCTAAACCAGGAAGAGATCTTTGACAACTCATCTGGGTTGGTAAAAACAGTCACCTGTCTTCAAACGTTTAGCTTGCTGTCGTTTAACATCTTTGATGTTTAATTCCCGATGTTTTATTGTCTTCTTCGTGTAGATCAAAGTCCGCCGAATAGAATATACCTACCATCTGCCTCTTTTAAGTAATCCATAAGAGAGTAGAGTGCTGTGCAACTTGCTCTGGTAGGGGTCCTTTTTCTTACCTATTCCTGCCGTCCTAAAGACGGTATTTCGGTCAGGTGGATAGGGTATCCGATAGACTTGCAGAAAAGTCTTAACATCCCGGTCACAGAACAGCGAAGCACTTATAACATCTATGGTATCTATAGGCCATGGTTAACTTTAACCATTATAAGACATGGCTGTTCGTAGTCCTTTCACATAAAAAATGCTGTATCCAGGAAAATCGCTCTGATTTTAATTCGTATGTTTACCAAAAAAATAACACATGTTTAAGTTTATTTGCCACTTGTATCTGGAAGGATCAATTAGCATTTTTGTTGCAATTTGTAGAAATTCCTACTTGAAAGAGAGGCTTTTCCTTATGCTTAAAGACAGAAGAGATCTTAAAGAAGCTCAGTATACTAACGTATTATTATAGAGGTCCTGCGCGGGACTGTAGTAACGTAATAAAAGGCCCAGGAATAACGGTTGTTGCAACCTATAATAAAGATCGATACTTATTACTTTTCATAGATATATCTACTAACTAAACGGGGGCCTCCAGCAGGGTGCAAGGGGGTGCGACTGACCTGCCGGAAAGAAAGTAGATAGAAGAAATTACCTGATTGAACTTGCGAGAGAGTAATACTTTTCGAGAGTATGTAGGTATCTATGTATGTTTGTGTTTGTATGTAAATATGTATGTTGCTATACATGTTTATTTCGATGTTTTATATATTGGTTAATAGTATACTATATATATATTATCTATATATGTAGATGGAGATGCACCTCCCCGAAAATAATCCTGGCGACGCCCATGACTAACTACGATTATTTAACTAAAACTTGGCGGGTTTTGTCCAATCATCCTCATCATTATCGCCATCATTCAAACGTTTATCAAGTTACCCTCCATGTGTGTATCGAATTTCATGAAAATCGGTTCAGTAGTTTTTGCGTGAAGAAGTAACACACAAACGAACAAACACAAACTTTCGCATTTATAATATTAATAGGATTTTAATTTGATTTAATATTCGAATTTTGTATTTAGAAGGATTTTTTATTTTCTCAACCTGATCAAAAATTCCATAGCAGCTAATATTAGTCCATACAGCAATAGTTCTGAACCGAAGACTTTGGTTAAGGCTCGTCTTAAGCTCGGTGTTTTGCTTACGTTATTTCTGCGATTGCTTTCTACTTCTTCGTCCCAAGCCTTTTCAACGGCATCACCTGAATAGACACAAAGACTATACAAGCAGTACCTCTCATCTCACTCTCACATCTACTCAGTTTTTTTTATTCGCGATTGACTGGAAATAAAGGTGACAGAAAGTACCTCCTAAGTAATAATTTAATTACAATAAACTTTTAAAAATCGGCTTCGATTTCCCCAAAACAGTATTCTAAGTAAGTATCTATTAGTAGAGAGTTATTATACTTTAAACAATTATTTAGTAGATAATTTCAAAAGTGAAATCTGAAATAGATCGGTCCGCTTCAATTTGCAACACCCTAAAAGGGTACATATTTCCTTCAAACAACAAGTGGGAAAAATTTGTAATACCTTTTTTTATTTATTTTTATTTATTTTATATTTGATTTGATTTATCTTCACTAACGACTAGCCGAAGGCACTAAATCTCACAATGTGATAGCCAACCGGGCAAATATCCAATCCCGGGCAACGTTAATTTTATTAGAAAATTAACAATATACATTTCCCAATTTTTTGGTCGAACCCAGGATCTCAAGAAATCAAGCCGGATTGCTAGACCAAGAAGACGAAGTTGGTTAAAAATAAGAATTAGGGAAGGGTATAGATCTTATTGGATTTTTTACATCTTTTACTGAATGAAACATCAGAACTCACCAAGCTTATCAGAACGATGCTCTGGCAAAGGTGCATACAAATCGTCCTCTGTTATATCTCGAGTGTACCCGAGCATGAAAGTTTCTAAAGTCCATCTAAAAGCAATTAAATTAGAAATGTTGTTTTATTATTGATCTCTTCGATAAGAAAACGAATTAGCTCATGGCTCCATCAGGGAGTCATGAGCTAATTCGTTGTCGTGTAAAGACACAACCATGGCTAATGGTCACAGAAGATGCTATGACATTGTCATTATGGCTGCAGGAATTGGTGAGACGGTGGATCTCCAACCGAGCAAGTTATATTACCAGTAGTCTTATTAATGATGACCGCCGTACTCAGAAATGCTGATCCATTTAACATTTGGTAAGGACTATCTACTAAGCAGGGAGGTAGAAGGTATATAAAAAACGGCGGGATATGCAGCAACATGGAGATTTTTTTTTGCAATTAATGTTCACAATCGATAGAGTAAGCTGCGTAAAGACTTGAGGCTGTTTTTTTTATGATATTGGAAGGCAAACAAGCAGACCGATTTCCTGATGGTAAGAAATTCCCGTCGCCTAGAGACACCAAAGGTGGTAATGGTGCGTTGCCAACCTGAGGCCGGGATGTTAGGCCTTGAGCAAAAGTAAGTTTACCGGCTACCTTACCCTCCGAACCGGATCACGTCATTACGTTATGGCGGCAGGAATAGGTAAGGCGATGGTATCAATCCGGGTGAGTCGCTGCGAAACTCTACCACCTAGTCCGATGTCACGGTGTTAGTGACGGTAAGCCTTTGCTTTGTATTAATAAGAATTTATGTTTTTTTTATTTTCTAGATATTCGACTGAAAACAGATTGTTATATTTAAAACTAGCTTTAATTTACCTGCGACTTCGACTACTTAGACTAGATATTCATACAAGTTTTATCTCCCAGCATTTAGCGTATGTTCTAATACGTTTCATTAACTAGGTATATTTACCTATATCAAAATCGGTGCAGCATTTTAGCTGAGAAGGAGTAACAAATTTTTTCAGTTTGGAATTGTCTTTCCTTTTTTTATTTATTTTTTTATTTACTATTATTTTTTATTCATATTATATTCTACATTTTATCGGGGTTTGGCAATGCCATTAAGCAATTTCATAAATGTTGTGTTCATTTCTTATATGCAACAAATGAAGTAAACTATTGTCTATTACCATATATTATATAACATTACCGTGCTGTAGGTTATTAAAATATTTAGGCTTTACACAAAAATAAGTTTTATTTGAAACATGAGAAAGAAAGAAAGAAACTTATTAATAAGTAAACCAATAAAATTAGGTAAGTATAAAGTCAAAGCCTACCTAATGTGGACGGATGTAGGTAGTAGGTACCCAGGGAGACCAAGGTTGATTTTCCACGATCAGATCAGATATTATCCGAGGGATGTGTCAAGATTCTCGGAAACCGGCGTGTTTGTATGAAAAGGGAAATGAATGTGAAGGAAGCCAGACAGGTTTGCCAGGATCGTGAGGTCTTACACTCGATACTCTCTTACTACTCCGTAATGGACTTAGACTTATATGTATGTATGTAAAAACAATAAAGAAAATTCTGTTTTTTGGAGTATTTCATTTAAAAAATCGTGTACTAAAGGCATTTCTAAATATGTTTGTTTATTAATCCACATCACGGGAAAACTAGATTTATTTCAATCGGGATTTTGCTAAAGCAAGGTGGTAGTAAATAATCTGTCAATCGACCAATGGTGCAAGTGTTTGCAAAACTATTCTACGTAATCTTTTTTATAAGAGAACTTGTCATAACGACACGTCATATCAGTTTTGACTTGTGTTTAGTTATTAGGTAGAATTTTGCAGCGACTCGCCCGGTTTGGTACCACCGCTTTATCTACATATTTAATTCCTGCTGCCATAACGTCAGCAATTGCCTTTGACGTGTTCTGACTCGGGGGATAAAGTAGCCGGTAAACTTACTTTGCTCGAGGCCTAACTTCCCGGTCTCATGTTGGCAACGCACCATTACCACCTTTGGTGTCTCTAGGCGGCGTGAATTTCTTATCATCATGAAATCCGTATGCTTGTTTGCCATTATCATTAAAAAAACATGTTAATTGATGTTCGGGGCAAGAGTGGTGGTACAGTGGTCGTCGAAATATTATAAATTACTATGCTATCTAACTTATTAAAAATGCCAGTGAGTGGAGACATCTTTATAAAATACTAGCCCCGGGTTAAGAAATATAAATAAATAATAAATATCCCTGGACTTGTCACACAAATTGAATCTAACCCCAAAGTAAGCAAATTATATGCTTGTGTTATGGGTGTTAGTCAACGATACTATTACATAGAAATACTTAAATTGATACCAGAATACATTTAATAAACACCCAGACCCGGAAATGCAGACATCTAAATGTTGATCACACAAATGCCTGCCCCCGTCGGGAATATAACCCGAGCCTCGCGATTCGTCGACGCAGTTAGGCGATTACGCTAGCCACTCGACCAACGAGGCGGTCAAAATATACATATAAACCTTCCTCTTCAATCACTTTATTTATTAAAAAATGCATCAAAATCCATTGGGTAATTTTAAAAGATTTAAGCATACGAAGTGACACAGGGATAGAGGAAGCGACTTTGTTTTATAGTATGTAGCGATTAAAAATTCTTTGGTTAGTCACGGGCTTGGTTTTCGACTTTTTTTTGTTCGTTATAGGAAGGCCAACAAGCAGACGGATTTCCTGATGAGACACCAAATGAAAACAACGCCTCCTAGAGACACCAAATGTGGTGATGGTGCGTTGCCAACCTGAGGTTAGGATGTTAGACCTCGAGCATAAGTAAGTTTACCGGCTACCTTACACTCCGAACCGGAACACGTCATGACGTTATGGCGGTAGGAATAGTTAAGGCGGTAGTACCAATCCGGGCGAGTCGCTGCCAAACTCTACCACCTAGTCGGATGTCACGGTGTTAGTGATGGTAAGCCTATGCTCGCCTTTTACGAGCTGCCTGGCAAGGAAGGCAGATGGTCTATTCTACAAAGGAACGCGGACCAACACGGGGGACCAATCCCACTAAGGCAAAAGTTAATCGATCGTATACCTTCTCGTATATTATTTCAAAATATCATACCCAAATGTAAGTATAGAAAACAAATTCGCCTTGTAGCGTGGATTGGTTTTTCTTCTCCTTTTGGGACCGGTATCCATTTTTAAAGAAAATATGGAAAATACCTTTATTTTTAAGTACCTATCAGTTATTCTGATGTATAAATCTAGGTGGTTACGGTATCACATAATTTAAAAATTATTAGGTTTAGATTGTCAGTGTCCCGTGTTTGTTTCTCTCCTTTGCAGCATAGACCATCTTATAGCCTTCCTGTGCTAGGCAGCTCGTAAACGGGGAGCATAGGCTTACCGTCACTAACACCGTGGCATCTGA
>NJDD01002193.1:97128-109859 GCA_002245505.1 Calephelis nemesis | reverse complement strand
AAGCGGTGGCGGCAACAGAGGAGGCAACGGTGGCAATACAAATGGTAATGGCGGCGGCGGTAATAATACCGGTAGCAACAATAACGGAAACGGAAATAAGGGTCTTGTACCGCAAGTTTTGGATGCTGTTGTAGGTGGAGATAATGGTTCCCCTAAAGGTCTCGTACCGCAAGTGTTGGATGCCGTCGTGGGCGGAAAAGGAAATGACGGTCTTGTTCCGCAAGTTTTAGATGCAGTCGTTGGCGGAAACAATAACGACGGTGTTTTGAGTGGAGTCACTGGTGATGGTGATAACAATGGTCTTTTATCTGGTCTGTTAGGTGGAGGAAACGGAAAACCAGGTGGATCAAGTGGAAGCCCAGCTGGCGGCAATATGACTACACCTGGAAATAACACTACTCCTACAAATGACACTGGCGATGGAGACACAGCTATTACTAAAAATAACGTTATTTCTAATGGAGATTCAATTAATCTTCTTAATAATGTACTCAATGATGGAAGTATTTCATTATGATATACAGGCTTTTGTCCGTTCCTTTGCTCACCCTACGTTTGGGAACATAACTGTTATCATGTAAAAAAAAATAACACGTCTACCATAATCCCGCGTCATACAGCCATCGCATTTAATCATAACGATACTGTTTATATTTACACAAGTTCAGTACCAAAGAAAAAACATAAAAAAGTTAAAAAAAATAGTAAAGCATGATCCAAGATCATGCAAACATTACCAATAATATTATAATTCATAACAAAATGAAGCAACATTCCAGAGTTTAATACCAAAATTTATCATTCAAACACACTGTTTTCCCGCTGTAACAGAACTATTGTTTAAGCAACCAGGAATTTTAAAATCCACTTTCTAATCATTCCGGAAATGATATATCGATAAGCATTTGGCTGCTGCCGGCTATACTAACGAAATAATCAATAACTATTGACCAACAGCATTATAAAAGACGGAGAGCATATTGCGGGCAAAAGGTAAAAGTTATGGTGACTTAGTTTAAAGTAAAATAAATAAGTGCATAGGTATGTTAATATAAAATATATGTATATATATACATACATACATAAATATGATACAACTATTTAAGATATACCTACCTACAACAAATAAACGCATTATATGAAACAATTTTTTTTAATTGTCATGCCTACAGTATACGGAGCATCAATTAAAGTTTTAAGGCTTATTGTCATTGTTTCAAATGTTACTTCTTTAATGTAATTAACAATATTGTTTATTATGGACGTAATAAACGATCTCCGTCCATGGTTCCGATTGGCCTACTGGCAACAAAGGGGTGATTATGTAACCCAGCTTCCAACTCAAAATAGACGAGTGTACATCAAATCGCTGTCAAATGACGTGTTTTATATTTGCTATCTCTAGTGGCCAACACAAATACAATAGAGATAGCAAACACTGGCAACTGAGGCACATAATCACCTCCCAGCTAACATTATTTGATGATAGATAAAGCTCACATATCGGGCTCCGAGAGATTTCTGCTCACCAACACGAATGCCCTAAAAACCGCATGCGACTGTCGTTTTTAGTCGTTTAAAAGGCCCAATCCTGAGCAATACGTTTTTGTACGAGTGGTCGCCCGTTGGTCGAAATTCGACCATAATAAATTTTAACATCTTGTTAATAAGAACGCCATCTTCATTTCTCAAGACCAACTACTTTGTTTCCAAACTTTTTAGATCTGTGATCTTTTATCGTCATCATCAATACATTTGTTTGTGTGCTCTTCTACACATAAACTATATATGCGCCAAATTTTATGCCCCCGCGTCTGCGCAATTTTCGTAAAAAGGGGTCCAAAGTTTTGGCATCACACATTAATATATAGATTAATTCTATCTTCGTGATTCGATTTTTCTCTTTGTGACTCGAAGAGGATATAACCACTACCTCACCTACCTTACTACAGGCAGGCCCCCGCCACTCGGCCGTTACTCCAGTAAAAAGTTAAATGAAACCATGATCTGGGGGGTTAGAATGAACACCGTCGTCTTGACACGAACGTTTCGTTTCGGGCCGCTTATAAACGTCAAACTCAAAAAGCGTAGAACGTTCGTGCCAAACAAAACGTATCGTCGCGATAGACGTTAGACGTCTGACAATTGACAAATAACAAATTTGATATTGACGTGTTTTAAGTCGTGTCGTCATAGACAAAATTTTGTTTTTTCATACAAATTCGGTCATTACTCTTCGTTTACACGATATCGCTTCAAGTTATGATTGTTCTAGCTTTATAAAAAACGATAACGTTTCGAAACGAAACGCATCGTCCAAGCGAAACGACGCGATCGCGCCGAGACGAAAGTGCACATTCTAACCCCCCTGACCAGTTTTGGCGCAATGAGTAAAAATGTGTTCATTAATACTTAAATAATGATATTATGAAAGAAATTTTGATTAAAATTGATTTAAATAAAATTTGCGCCAAAACTGGTCAGATCATGGTTTCATTTAACTTTTTGCTGGACTACGTACCTACAGCAATAAATGCCTACAAATGCGCGTGGAGCCGTCTCCATTCTGACAGTGAGTGTCATAGATAATACACTTATATTAGACAGTGAGTGTCGCCGCTTACGCGGAGAGCTCACGCGTGTGTTAATTAAAAGTTTTAGGTATAACACGTTTCAATTAGAATGACTGGTTTAAAGCAATGCTCATATTATGACGGGCGTTTGTCGAAGAAAAGGACGGGGACTGCCATTTTCAAAAAAAAAACCTATACCACCCGCAAAACTTAAATTTTCCTGTATTAACTAATTTGTAAATTAAATGAAAAAGAGTACCTAAGTACCTCAAAACTTATTTTTATTTCAATGAGTAAATATCTACGTAGGTAATTGTGTATTTTAGATTATCGTGTTGTTCACAAATAAAAGTAGCCTAAAGTAGGTAAGTACTATTGTATTTATTATTCTGTGCCTAAAAACTAAAGCTTTGTTTTCTTTTTTATTCCATATTATGAGAGACTACTTACCTATTATATTTATTGCAATATATTCTATCTACCTAATTGACCGAGTAATCATAAGCATCAAACGTAAAATACAATTAGTGGTCAAGTTTTTCCTCCGATTCTCAGACCTACCTTCTCAATATGCTCACAAAATTTCATGAAAATCTGTAAAGCCGTTTTGGAGGAGTACGGTAACTAACAATGTGACACGAGAATATTGTTAAGATAGTAGATACCAGCGCTGCCGCGGCCGCTAGCCGACGACCCTAGCACCATAGGTATCGCGTCATTCTATGCTAGACAGCGACAGAGTTATGCGTTAAAAGAGAGCGGGAATAGTTAGGTGAATATCTCGTGAGATACGGGACGCTTGTACAAGCTGAATTGAACTTTGTTGCTTAGTAGCATGAGTCGCTATTTGTATGAATTGTTTAACCGAAGAGATGGCTCTGTAGTACAGAGTCTGTACGTAGTACATATATTATTATTCTGTGCTACAGGTTTATTACATTGTAGAGAACGGCAATTAATTAAATAAGACTTAGGAGAAATATTAGCGTTCTACACTTCTCCTACACATAAACTATAAGTATGCTCCTTCGTCAGCGCAATTTTCTGTAGAATTTATAATAATCTTTGTATATGTGTAAACACATTTTCATTGGTTGATAACTTTGTTACACCACATACGGTAAGTCCTCGAATACGGGCTATCGACTGCCTATTTATATAGGTACACATATCTTTCTTAGTGAAATTAGGTTATTTGTATCGATCGATTTAAAGTAGCTATGCGGTATTTTTCAGTAAGTGTGGCAACTTCGGCATTAAAGGATGCAAACTGATGGTTCGCTTTAACACAGAGCTTTAACGCTTTAACCTATAAAAGAGCACGAATATAGAACTGCAACCGTCCGAATTATGGAAAACTGTTCAAACGGACTATATATTATGTAACTAACTGATACTTATGGTTGGACAGGAAATTTCCTGGATTAATTTTAATTTTACTCGCGAAGAAATATTTCTTCCTCTTTTCTTTTAAATATAATTTTTGGAGAACCGTGAGTCGTGAGAACATGTACAGTAGGGTTACTCTTGAATCTTGATTAATGTGATATTGGAAATTGGAATCGGATCTTTTCTTTAGGTATTCTTGAACACAATACTAGCGAATTATCAGTAGTTTAATTAATAATATAAATAGATGATTTTATCCGATTTATTGAATTTTGTTGGAACTAAATGTTAATCATCCGTTATTACTGTGTTCCACAGTACCTAAAATGACAAATCCGATTTAAATTTCCAGTTTGCATGAAATCGATATTCGAGAGTAACCCTACTGAAGTCGTTATAATTTGGGTCTCTTGCTAAAGAGTATTTATACTCCTTGATTTGTAACAATTGTGCGTGAGAATATATTAAAGTAAAACTATTTCTGACAATTACACATTTTTTAAGTCATATGGTACCTCAGATAAAGAGTATGGTACCTCACCTCTACTATGTAGGCATTAACATGTGTGAAATACTCATCTATCTATCATCTCCTGCTGGTACCTAAAAGACAACCGCGATAGATGATACGGGTGTGTCGTTTGTACACGGTTACTACTTACCAGTAAGGTACTCTGTGGTACACGGCCTCTAAAGTAAATGCATTGGCAACACCAGTCAAGACTCAAGCGTTAAAATTTGAACTTTTGAAAGTTGAAATTTGTTTTGTTTTGAAGTATAAAAAGTAGAAACATTTAGAAAATATTAGTAAATAGTTTTCAAAACAATGTAATCCTATTAATTAATTTCAAGGTATATTTTTTTAAACTTTTAGTCGTAATATAAATTAAATTATCCTCTACTTAGGTTTTATTAACACTTAAATTACCACTATGACTTTGGGCAATGAAGATCACAGAATAAATGAAATTCAGCAACGACGAAGACTCAGACTTCAACAGGTTTGAGGTTTTAATAGCGATTTGAATGTTCTAAAAATAAATAGTCAATATTTTCAAACATTATTTACTTTTAGGTTAGGGAGCAATCAAAAGACATAGCAAAGAAAATTAGACAACGAGCTAAGCTTGCAAAATTACGACATATTTTAGAAGTTGATACGAAGAAAGAACAGGATTATTTCGAATGCCAAGAAAAATTAGTGAAACGATTAGAACAATTATATGCAGAAGGTGTAAATAATGTTGGTGCTGCACACAGAAATGTTAAAAACTTGCAAGGTACACTTAATTTATAAAAATGTTAATCTGTTAAATTTGTTTACTTCTTAAATGATACTTATATTCTCTCAATTCAGGCAGTGTAAATAAAAAAGATTTATCGAAATTGAGGGGAAAAGAAGCTGCAGCTATATTAAAGAAAGAGAAACAAGAGAAGTTAGATGAACAAAAAAAGTTGCTAGATAGAAAGTTGAAAGCAAGGTAACTATAGTCATATATTAATACTTTATGTTTACTATCTTTTCTTAAAGGTTGTCCTCGTGTTTGGGATCCTGTGCAGAATAGACCAACTGCCTTCCTGTTAGGCAATTTGTACAAGGCAAGCATAGGCTTGACAATTAAAACAAGTTCTTGAGAGCACTGCCCAATGTTGCTTTACCCTTAAATAATTCGACGTAGTTAAACAGAAAGTATCCAACTCGAGAAACAGAGTTAGTTTTAAGATATTCAAGTTTTAAGTTCAGATCGTGTTTCATCTTTTATGCTCTATTTAACTTTTTGGGATTTGTATCAAATAATAGATAAACACATTTTATTGATATCAAGTTCGACATCAAAACATATAAGTTTTGACTACAAAGAGTTTTTTCGCAAACATAAGTCATTTTCGCCTATAGTGTGGTTTGGATCCTTTCTGTTTAATTACGTCCAATTATGGATAAGTTAAATAATGGCATACTTCATTTTTATACTTAATTATGGAGTTTTACACCTGTCGTTCATTGTATATGACAGGTACTTCATTTTTTCAATAATATAGAGACATTTCTGATGTTTTTTAAAAACCTTACCAATTTCAGAGAAGCAGCAAATGAATTGAGCCGAGAAAAATCCATAGCAGTTATAAAAACATTAGACAAGCCTTTAAAAAACACAGAAGAAGTCTGTAACACAACTCCAGTTGATAGTAATAAAATATTAGAAGAAAAAGAAAACGAAAACAGCAGTCATAGTCATAATTTGAAAAAAAATGACATGGGAACACAGTGGGAAGAAGAACAATTGCCCCAAGAATGGGACCCGCATGTGCCTTCATTACAATTGTTAAATGACAATCCTAGGGATTCGGCTAGCGATAATATTGACCAGACAAGTAAACGACTCAATCTATTTGCTCTTAGTGAAGAAATGATGCACAGTATGAATGTTGAATCAACGAGCACTCAAGTTCCTGCGCACAAATCAACTTTAAATTTAGTTTCCGAATATCTACAAAATAGATCGTTACGCTTAAGACAAGTCGATCCACCACTAAAGAAAACAGAGGATTTGCACAGTATTAAACAAACCATACTTAGAACAAGAGCTGCAAAAACAAATGGTAATATATTTAATGATGTGTGTCATGTTCTAGATAAACAAGTTATTCCAGTGCCTTCTTGGCAAGCAGAAGATAATTGTAAATTGTGTAATCATGTTAAAACTTATTGTGGACCTAATATTATTTTCAATTATTCTAAAAAGCTACAAAGACCTTTGCATGCTAATTCAATTATTGCTACACATAATAAATTTGGGAAAGGTGTCACTACTAGTGTTTGTCGTAAATATAATATGTGCTCTGGACCGTGTTTGAAATCAGGTGATCTAAAGAAGTATTTGTATTTATAAAACTATATTCATTTGAGTCTTTAGTTTGTTTCGTAGAATATATTAGCTGTAACTATTAATTATTTTTACTTTGTTTAATTATATAATTTTAGCTAATCCCAACCATACTTGATAAAATATTGTATTCTAACATATCATTTTGGCACACATTGCAAATTATTTGATTATCAAAACATAATTTGGAAAGCATAGAAATTACACAAATTGATCTAACCCTGAAGCAATAAGTGAATTATATGCTTGTGTTATGGGCGTAAGACAATAATATATTTATATTAAATAAATGCCAGTATTTGTCCAGGGATATTTATTCATATTTAGCTATTTATTGTATCATCATTGTAGCTGATTAAATAAATCTTAGCCATTTAAAAAAAACCATGTAACTATCATTTCTTCTTGCAATTTTTAATTTCTAAGTGCAAGCAATTATTTTTCGTTCATTAGAACTTACTATTTAAAAAGAGAAGAAATATAAGTTTGATAACATTTTACTTATTTCTTTTGTTAGGTTTGCTGAATTGTCAATAAGAATTTTTATTAAATAATAAAAAATATGTATCTCGATATGTTTTGCTAACCTTACAATATATAAGTTGTAAGCTAACACTAATACACAGAAATACTAAAATAGATACTGTAATAAATATAATTAACACACAGACCTGGAGATATATACATCGATATTCATCACACAAATGCCTGCCTCTGTTGGACATTAAACCTTGTAGTTGGTTGTATATAGGTGTGTAAGTTAGAGGCCAACGAGACGATCAATTTTTTTTATTTAGATTTGACAACAATATCCTTAAAAACTTAATTTTATATGTCAGTTACAGAAAATACAGAAAGATTTATTCCAACTAGTGAAAAAGAAACTAGTTTAAATAGAAAAGATCCAGTAACAGTTTACAATCATAACACTAAAGATGCTAGAGTCATGCCATGTGGAACAGAAAGGCTGGTGTATCATGATCCGAAGTCTGATGATGATGCCTATTCGCAAGCTTTGAGAGAAACAGCTAATAGTGAAAATATCGAAAAGAAACAATTTAATAAAGTTCAAAAGGATTTAAGAAACAGAATTGCGTTACAGAAGCATACTGTTAATAAGGAATATGAAGAGACGTTAGCATTTCTCAGTAGGCTTCCAAAGAATAAAGGAGATCATTCAAAAGTAATACTGCTTTCTTCCTTACAGTTGTTTGTTTTGATAAGTTGTGTATATATATATCCAATTTCATTTTTCAGTCTACGTATATATCAGAAGAACAACAAAAACAACACAAAGAAAGACATCAGAAAAAGTTGCAAATGGAATTTAAAAAGGTCGAGAGGGAAAGTTGTAGAAAAAATTGTAAGGTAATTTGTTTATTTCATTTGTTATTGTTCATCCTATCATCTGTTTATATATCTTTCTAGGTGTTTGTTTAACTGCTAGTTTATCATAGAATAGATTTTCACACAAGCTTTCATCTCCATCATAGTCCTGTGGGGGTTGATTTAAAAATAGGTTTCGGTATAATGTTTGCACTTGGGTCCGTAACTTTATGCATATCAAATTTCATTAAAATAGGTCTAGTGGGTTAACCATGAAAGCGTAACAGACTTTTGCATTTTATTGATCCATTGCAGAATGCGTGAACAAATTCACTGCAACTACAGTAAGGGAAATACAATACTTTAACATATAAAAAATTATTATTAGCTGTAAATGTCAAGTGATAAGTGGCTAACCCTATTATAATGCTCAAATTTGTGAACAGGTAATTTGCCTATGATACCTATAGTCTATACCTACAAAAAATTCATCACCTGAAATGGTATCTTCAAAATTCAGTAGACAGTTGGTGTTTAAGGTGTGGAAAAGAATATATTGGACTTGAAAATTAAGATAGTAACAATGTGTTATTTAACATGCAAAATATTTAAGAACCTAATATTAGGAAATCCATGTTTTTTTAACACAGTGTTTTACTAACTTTTACTTTGAGAGTGTTATAGATTTTACTTGATTTATTGATTAGCTCCTTAATGTTTTAATATTTATTTAAATTAAATAAATAAGCATTTTTTTAAATAATTGTTTCACTTATTGCAGTTTATTATCATTAAAATAGTTACCTCTGTGAGTTTCTTGCAAGAGAATAATTATTTTTGTTGAATTTTCTGATCACTACAATCGGCAAAATTTGTCATGTTTAGTGAAATGTAAATGTGTGTGTTTCTAGTGTTGATCACTAATTCTGACACTTTATCGATACCTACCAAAATGACTTAATTCATTATAATTTCGTGATTCGTTTTTCTCTTTGTCACTCATAGAGGATATAATAACTACAAGTTTATTCCACTGTGGAGAACGGCAATAAATCAAATAAAACTTCATGAGAAATTATAAAACCAATATACTGCTTATCCTACCTATCAATAGTAATTAATTTTTCCTAGAGAAGGACATAAGCTACTTTTAATGAACTTTTAATTTGATTTTTTATTAAAATTTTAGCACAAAAGGAAAGCCGATGTTAGTGAAGAAAGTCGAAGCAATACTAAATCACCAGTAAGTTTTGGGATTGATGAAAAACCACAGTATTCATGGTTGCCTGTGCCAGAAAGTGATGGTAGCTTGGCAATACATACATTAACTAACACCACTAAGAATAAAGAAACTAACTCTGTGAAGTTTAGCAAGATCAACAGTTACCATGAATACAGATCTCGGCACAAGCATACACCGCCTACCAAAGATACTAATCAAGAAAAAATAAAAAAGGTTGTAGTGATAGATCAAAATGAATCATCATATGACGAAAATTCCATACCTACTGAAAATAACTCCGTTGAAGATCTGAATGTTGAACAACCAACAAAAATTGATAAAGATGCTAGGTTCTCAGATGCAGAGAGAATAATAATTTATAAAATATTAGACAAAACTAAAAGAAGGAGGAGTAGTAAAGACAAAGGTTTAAAATTATTGAGTACAAAGTTGCACGACAATGATGAATCAGACTTACCCAAAAATGTACAAAAAGGAGTTACTTTTGATCAGTTGCAGGAAGGTGTGTACATTTTATAATTGTAATCATGAGTCTCATAAAGCGCTAAGGTGGCGAAAGATTTGAAAGTTAAAGTTTTTTGTGCTTCTTATATTTGTGTGCTACAACTTTGATGAAATTTAAAATAAACAATTTTATAGAGCAATAAAAAATAAGTTTAAAAAAAATTAGAATCATGATAACTTTTTTTTTGTCTAAAACTGTAGAAAGAATCATTTATTACATTTTTATTTCGTCTAATTGCACTAAAAAAAATTTTGATATTTTTTCGCAAAGCAAAACTGATATGTAATATACGTAATATGAGTGAAAAAAAATTAAACTCCATGTAAGCAAATTTTCTTTAATTACATGTGAAACTTTAGTGTACATTATAAATAGTAGAAAACATTTTTGCTATTAAAAAATAGATTAATTACTTACTGAATAGTAATAATAGATTAATTACATACTTAAAAATAGATTAATTTGATGTTACTAAAATACAAGTGTGTCTGTTTATTTAATTATTCTATATTTTTTAAGCATTAAACATGTTTTGCAGGTGTCTTTAAAGGAGTTAGTAAAAATGGGTAAGTTTTAATTGTTTTTTTTATGTTTATGGGGATTGAGACTTGCTTTGCTTTGGCTTATTACTTTTGGATAATGTTGCAACTAATAGTGACCACCTAGTTGGTCGAGGGCTAGCGTGCACTCCTAACTCCACCGACCAACCTCGAGGCTCAGGTATGATTCCCGACGAGAGCATATACATATTTGTGTGATGAACATTTAGATGTCTGCATTTCCGTGTTTGGGTTTAATAAATTTATTCTGGTATCTATGTATTAGAATTGTTGACTAAACTAATTTTATGCCCTGTATGTACTTCGCTACATTTAAACTGCTTTAATCGAAGCACGTCCAAAAAGAAATGACCGCATGAAAGACATAAAACAACAAAACAAAAAAATAAAAAACAATTGATTTTTTTTAATATGACAGCACAATCGCCATCTGAAAAAAGTTTCAATTTGAAAAATAGCCACTAAAAATTATCCGCCATTTATTGAATTCATTTGTTACAAAAATGTGATAAATGAAGAACTGCTCGACCTATTTTATGCAAACTTCACATAAACCATCTACTAAATAGTCATAACAGAGCCTTAACATTTGGTTTGGATAGGTGAGCCCGTTCTAGAGTTATAAAATTACAACAAAAAGGGGCATTGATTTTTAAATATATAGATTATGGGTGCATAACACAAGCATATTATTATTTGCTTTCTTTAGGGTTTGATTCAATTTGCCACGTCAAGTCCCTTACAGGGTAGGCACAGAGTATCGAGTGCCAGACAACAAGGTCCTGCCAATCCTGTCTGGCTTTCGTCACATTCGTTACCCTTTTCATACAAACACGCCGGTTTCGGAGACTTGACACCTCCATCGGATAATATCAGAGTGATCTGATCGTAGAACGGTCTGAGAATCGTTCAAAATCTATTTTTTATACCGCTAAGTGTTAAGGGTTGTTCGGCCTTAACATTTTTCCTGGAAATATTTTTTCATGGCAAAGCAACGTTTGCCGGGTCAGCTAGTCATAATAATAAATAACGCTGGACAACGAATTTTTATTTTTTTATTTTTTTAGCACTTGCCCTGTGCGTGGGATAAATTTATCCCACGCACAGGGCAAGTGCTAAAAAAATAAAAAAATAAAAATTCGATGCAANTTTTCATACAAACACGCCGGTTTCGGAGACTTGACACCTCCATCGGATAATATCAGAGTGATCTGATCGTAGAACGGTCTGAGAATCGTTCAAAATCTATTTTTTATATCGCTAAGTGTTAAGGGTTGTTCGGCCTTAACATTTTTCCTGGAAATATTTTTTCATGGCAAAGCAACGTTTGCCGGGTCAGCTAGTCATAATAATAAATAACCCTGGACAAGTTACACAAATTGAATATAACCCCAAATAAGAAAATTATATGCTTGTATAATGGGTGTTAGTCAACGATAGTCGATACTGATACATAGAAATACTTAAATAGATACCAGAATAAATTCTGAATAAATGTAATAAACACCCAGACTCGGAAAACGCAGACATATAAATGTTCATTACACAAATGCGTGCCCCCGTCGGAAATCAAACCCAAGCGTCGCGGTTGGTCGTTGTAGTTAGGCGAGTACACTAGCCTCTCGACCAACGAGGCGGTCTAGTCTATACTAATATTATAAAGAAGAAACCTTTGTATTTTTGTATGTTTGTATTGAATAGGCTCAAAAACTACTGAACCGATTTCAAAATTTCTTTTACCTTTACTTAGAGGGATTCTTCCGAATCCGTATAGGGTATATTGTATCCCGGAAAATAATCATAAATAATTGTGGAGTAAGTCGACGAAAAAACTGCAGTACGTTAACGATTCTCGCGAATGCTGCCTAAATGGTTAGAGATGTATGGTTGACTTCTATAGAAAAGTTGTAGAACTCAATAATGCCTACAAAAAAGTACACGATAGTATGAGCCAAACATATTTTATATTTTAGCCATTCTAACCACTATTCGATAGACTGAAAGTAATTAAAATTATTAGTCTATGTTTATTGATCATATTATCGTCAAATACTAATCCTTATCCAAATAAACTATTTATTGAGCAAGATTGTTTCAATGGCTATAAATTACTTTTTATTTTATTCCAATCGGAAAATTAATTCAAAAGATATTACGAATTTAAAATAGTAATTGGTATTAAAATGAATGATGGCCGCAGTAATAGATAAAGTGATTGAAGAGGAAAGTTTATGTGTACATTTTATACCC
>NJDD01002193.1:50998-90751 GCA_002245505.1 Calephelis nemesis | reverse complement strand
AACTAAAATTTATGATTATAAAAGCACTATGTGATCTAGCGGTTCAGTTGTTGGACTTGACTGCATGAGGTCCCGGGTTCGAATCTCGGGTCGGGCAACAAAAGAAAGTTCGGGTTTTCCAATTTTCTAATGAAAAAAAATGTTGCTCGGAATTATTGGGTATGTGCCCGGTTGGCGATAGGCTTGCCATCTATCAGATTGTGGGACTTGTGCCTTCGGCCAGTCGTGGGTGGGTGGGGATATGGGCAGGAAGGTATATATTTTTTAATTATAAACATTTAAAAAAAATACACGTTTAATTTAAATAAGTTTGTTGTTTCTCTTGATGGAATCATTATTTGGTTCCAATGGGATCAAATACTGTCAAACTAGTATTAACTCATATTATATGTGTTTGAGGCACTGGGTGTAGTCAATTAGTCGCAAATGTGCGTTTGAAGCATATAGGAAAGTGCAGCATGTGGCGAGTTCAGGAAAATGAGTTGCAGTAATGCGTTAATGACATGATTTTTCTGACATACCAACTCTCGCTTCTATACAACAACATCCAATTAGGCAAAGCAAGTCGAGCATCTTGACTCAAAACCTCACTGTGACATTGCTTACCCAGCACTAAAAACCGCGAGGTTAGCAACATATTAAGGAGGTATAAACTTAAACAAATAATTGAACAATCATTTTAATAAATATAATTTTGTCTTACAAGTACACGGAGGTACGACATGTTATTTTACCAACGTAAAGAAAAATTTACCAGTTTACAGATATTTAAAATATGTTTACGAATATACATATGTAAGTATTTGTCGCTTAGCTAAAACACTGTTGAATGTCAATGAGTTTGTACATAATATTTGAATACCTATAGTTTAAAATGATTAATATTTTTAAAAGTAGATCCCACTATAAAATAAGTACATTAAAGTAAGGCAAAATGTAAAGCTTACATTATTTTTCCCCTTGTTAATTTATAAACAGACTATTTTAAGAATCATGTAAAATGTTCAGTAGTTTTATTTATTGCAAAATTAAAAAGCTATTCCAGATCTAAATTATTACAGACTGCCAGCTCCGGCGGGGCTATTCAATATCTTTTTAGTGATGATCTAGATATCAGACATGGCATCAGCACCATTTTTATTTCAATGTGCATGTCATAAAGGTTCCTTGTCTATAATTAAATTCAAATAATTAAAAAAATAAATGTAAAGTTCAAACTGTGGAAAATGGAAACATTCCTTTTATCAGTGTTTAAAATATAATTTATTGAGTATGATCCTTTGCTATGTAGTCTGGTTGGATAAGTCCAACAGATTGATTGTTATGTTTTACTGAGAATTTAATTGTTTGATGAAGATATAAAACTTAATCCACAATTATAAATAGAATTTAAAATCAACTTTAGTTTTTATAAAAACTAATTGTTTTTATTTAAATTTGATATTTCTAATTGAATGTGAATAAAATGTAACTGAATTTGAGTACTTATACAGAAATATGAAATTGGAACCTAAATAACTTTAATTTCAAATTGAGATTAAGTCACAAGTATTTATAATAATAATCAATTTAATGGAATTTTTTGCAATGTGTTTTTGTCATTTCTTTCCAAATAAGAACATCTGTCAAACATGTTAAGATCATCAAAGTCGAAGGTACTGTCTAAATTTCACTTAACATTCGTACATAATTCACCTTAGAGGTATTAAAAGTACATTTCTAATAATAAGATCACAGAAGCTGTCAAAACATACCTAACAAAATAAGTTAATCTATTACCTAACTAAAACAATGTCTTAAGATATTTTGGTGAGATTTCTCTTTACTTTTACACATACACTCAATACTGTAAGAACAAAGTTAAAAAAATAATTTAGCTAATTCCAATGACTAATTAAAATAACTAGTTATTCTTTTTTCTCTTTAACTACATATTTTTGAAACATTGAATATGCTAAGCCAATAGTCAGTGCTGCTACAACAGTCCCTTGAGCGGCAACTCGAAGCTGCATTAAATAGACACTTGTACTCATTTTCCCTCTATTCTTGAATTTATGCGCCCCATAGCCACATACTCCAATAAGCCCAAGGATGCCTAAAAATAAAAAAAAATGTGTGAAGATGTGTGCAACCTTTATAAATTAACTGTGCACGTCATACTGCTAATTTTTCATTAATTTCTCATTATTTTTATGTTGATAAAAGATTGGTTTGATGGTAACAAAGATACTATCACTACCAAGTGCTTCCTGTGGGCTGCCGTCAAATTCCAGAGGAATGCCCAGTTGATTCGTATGAGTTGTAGATACTTAAGTACTAAAATATACCATTAGTTTTACACCCGTATCCCAGAAACCATGGTCTAAGTTACAAGCAGGGCACCCACTATTAACAGAATGTGATTTTACCAACACAGTTATTTATATGAAACTGGACATTGCTTTTTTATTAGAAAATTAAAAAATATATTTTGAGTTGCCTAATCTTGTAAAATAAACCTGAGGCCTAATGTATAATGTCAATTCCAAATCACAAGACGATATAAGCAATTACTGCATTAGTGTAGGCAGTAAGATTAGATGGAAAAGTTTTGCATCAATTTTTCAAGTTTGTCATTGGCAAGATCATATTAATATGTTTATGGTTTAAAGAGAGGGTGTCAATAAATTTGTTATGGAGGCTCAAATCTCAAACTCAGGTTGGCAACTCACAACAAATACAATAATATAATTTGTAATGACTAAGCTGCATTTCATACTTTCAAGAAAACCATATTTAACCTCTTCATTAGCAAAGCAAGAAATAAATACATATTTGTTTTATTTTCAGCTTGACTATTCTATATACTTTATTTGCAGGTCTGTGTGTGCAGGTGTGTATCTTAAACACTTTTTTGACACAAATAACTTTGATTTAAATTTTGGCAAAGAATGAATGAAATGAAAGAATTATTATATTTCAAGGGTTTGAAATACTGCCAAAGCAATTAGTAAATTATGATCAATTTCATGGACTATAAAGATTTTATAGATTACCTAGTTTAGGGGGAAAAAGTATTTAATTATTATTACCTATTGAAACTACAATACTATAAGTTAAAACTAGTAACTGGAAGTTTAGTAGGTACAAGAACTTACAATAAACCTTACTGCACAGCTGCCTTTAAAATTAAATAATTCTGTTAACAGTTAATACCAAATTAAGTCACTTTTGAAGACTTTTGCTTACATTTCTTAAATGAAATGCAATTAAGCAATATATGCTTAACAAATGTGCATATACTTTATGAAGCTAACATTAAGTTGGTTTTTACTAGCTAAATGATGCAAGATACAACTAGGTGATAGCTTAAAATAAAACTATTAATTTATGTAAAACTACTAAAATAATTTCTACTTGATGCTCACTTGAATCAGATTTTGTATCTTGTGTATTAGCTTATGTAGGCAATTCTAATATTAATATGGTAATAGGTTCTATTTATGCAACTGTTTCAAAACCTGTGTAATAATAAAATTAAACATATACTTAAGGGACATCAAATTTAAAACATTTTTTTTAAAATAGTGGGGCAAACAGCAAGGGGACTTAGGAAATCTAAAATTTTTAAAACTCCCTGTGGTATACACATAGATCTTTATGCCAAGTCCTTTGGGCGACAGGCAAAGCATGCAGTGTCAAGTTTTAAGATTCCTACAGACTTGTCTAACTTTCTCCACATTTATTATTTTTTCAAAAAACATGCGACTGACTAGAGGAAACAAATAATACTCGGGTTAGTACATAGTACATACTTACGAGTGATATAAAAATATATTTGGCTTTTACTTACCTATAACCATAAATGGAGAATCCTTAGACTTTCGAGCTAGTCGAGATGAATGAGATTCCTCATTATAATCAAAAATTTTTTCTGAGCTCATTGTGAAATGAATTATTTTCTAAAATAAATAAATGCAATGTAAAAAATATTGTTTGAAAACAACATTGTGTTTTTCTAAAGTATATAATTAGAATATTTCTCACCTGATTTTATTCATTAATTATTTTAATTACATAATTTGAGATTCACAACATTGCATCACACAGTTTCCACTTCACCTTAACCTTCAAATTTTTGGAGGAGAAGGAGTCGACTGTCGATTCGACTTTTTGTAGAATGTCATTTGTCACTGTCACAGCCAATGGGTGGACATTATGGAACATCAACAAACTTTATTGCAATGTGCACTCCAATTTAAACTTTATTGCAAGACTTTTAAGATATATTTTGAATGTAAATTTTAAATTTGTTTCAACCGGTCACAAATACCAACCTGACAGCAACCATTTTTGTGTTGTTCGATTGGCAATATCTTTTATGAGACAACTGGCAACTACCCACTGTTAAAATATAATTTTTTCCATCTCTGTTGTTGAGAAACACGTTGTTGAGAATTTGTTTTAAAGTTTTACTTCTTTAATCTGCGTTTTCAAAGTAGTGTTCAGTTATTAATTTTACTTTTTTTTTATGACTATGGAAAGCAAACAAGCAGACGGATTTTAAGAAATTCCCGCCGCCTGGAGACACCAAAGGTGGTAATGGTGCGTTGCCAACCAGAGGCCGGGATGTTAGGCCTCGAGCAAAAGTGAGTTTACCGCCTACCTTACCCTCCGAATTGGAACACGTTATGACGTTATGGCGGCAGGAATAGTTAGGTACCAATCCGGGTGAGTCGCTGCGAAACTCGACCACCTAGTAAATGTTTTTAGATTTTCAGCAAATTATTGGACGTTTTAACGCCATTAACTTAGTGGCCTCTACGGTCGAGCGGTCCGGGTGTTGGACTTGACTGCATGAGGTCCCGGATTCGAATCCCGGGTCGGCCAACAAAAAGAAAATTGGATTTTTCCAATTTTCTAATAAAAGAAAATGTTGGTCGGGATTGGAAACGTGCCCGGTTGCGATAGGCTTGCCACCTATCACATTATGGGACTTAGTATCTTCGGCTAGTCGTGGGTGCCCTGGTGCCTCTGCCTACCTCTTCTGGGATATGGGCGTGATACTTTATTTTTTCTTTTTTAACTTAGTGTACTTTTAGTGTTATTGTGCTTAGACCTTGTGTGCAATAAAACATTTTCATGCTTGATCTGTTTAGTTTTAAGAAGATTAAGATTTACGTGCATATATTAAAATAGCGTAGCACAGCCACTTTGCAAAATTAATGTCAACGTAATGTAATGGACAACATCTGTTGAAATATTCAAAACATTGTTCGTTTTAAAGATGAAGTATGTAATGGTGTCTTTATTACATTTACCGTGGGGCACCCTGAACAAAAATACCAAAATTAATGAAACTCAGACTCAGAATCACAGTACTATGTTACTCATCGTTGAAACCTGATCCTACAAATTTGTGCCTCGTCGATAAACGATAAAAGTTGTAATACTTCGACCATCTTTTTACTCATGGCGCCAAAACTCAGGCTTGTGTCAACTTTTTAAGTTAATATGTCCCTTTCTGGGACCGACTGAGATCTTACCGCCATGCTGCCAAGTCTTCCATAATTAATAAATTCGTTTTCTTGTTATTTATTTTTAATTCAATCCTTAAGTTTCATTTCAGTCATCATTATAGAATGTAATGACAGATGTTACCTCATTATTTAACCCTATTTTGTGATATTTGGCGGCAACAAGGAAATACACCATTCACTAACTTCACTTTTGCGCTTTAACTGGACAAATTGAAGTAATTGCAAACTAAATTAACTAATTTTACTCATATATTATGAGTAAAATTAGTTAATTTAGTACACGAACTTCAAATAATTACTAAAGACTACGTCCATCTTTGGCACCAAACTTCTTTTTTAAATAAATTTTTACCTTTCTTGGGACCTTTGGGTCCTACTGTCTCTTGTTCTATATTAGATATCTATTATTTCTTTACTTATTGTTATTTTTTGATTCATGTCTTCAGTTTCTTTTATAAGTCATAAGTCTTTATAAAATCTTCTCGGGAATAGTGTAGTGAGATTGGATGGTAACAAGGAAACAAACAATACACTAACTTCTTCGTGAATACTTAGAGCACTTTAACTGAATAAAATTGTACAACCTGCCACCAAAATTAATTAATTTACTCAACATTCTAACAAAATTCATTAATCATGAAAAAAACATCCCATTTTTCTCTGGATAGCGCTGAAACTCTATTTATAAAAATAAAAAAAACAATTCAACAAATTGAGACGAATACGAACGTATTTTATCTAAATATTCTGAATTGCATCTAGTATTATACAAAATATATTCTTTGGTAGTTTCCATCGAGATTATAGCGTTCAAATAAAAATTGGCAGCGGAAGTCCAGTTTTAAACAATTTTATTATATGTAGCATACACCTATCAAACATAATTTTTAAAAAAGTACAAAATCAAATATGTATATATGAACAGATCTCATCATAATCATAAAAACTATTACGTAGTATTGACATACTCTTTGATAAAAACTTGAACGGATTTACATACTCTAGTTACATACAGAACAAAGCCGAGTTATCTACACATATTTCAAAATTCGTCAAGTAGATAAATATGACGATAATGAAAAGAAATATGTCTTGAACATATTTAAGTAAAGATGCCTACATTAAATTAAAGAAAAATCACAGGTACTTGTTAACCGTGTGCTGAATGTGACTATATTATTTTCCTTGATAGGTATTTACAGCTAATAAATAAAGTAAAAATTCACCTTAAAATGTATGAAATTGACTACTGATTAATTCGTTTCAATAATGTCACAACTAGTTATCCAGAAAGATATTCATTCGCGCCTCAATTTGGCCCATAGTAGATATTATCACGTGTTTTATTTGATCAACAACTGTGTACTAAAAAATCTTCATCTCATCTTTAACTTAAAGTTTACCTATTTTAGTGCACCCTGGTTTTTGGAAACAGTTTATAAATCATCTAACTATATTTGGAATGGAATGTAGAGGAGAACCGGGCAATGGGAGTCAGCGGGCAATGGTGGTCACTATCATATCTAGAAAACAAAAACCCGTCGAAACACATACAGTGGCGAAAATAGCCATTCGTATAATACCTTTTCTGCCGCCGCACGGTCATTTAGATCGCTCGTCAGGTTCACGAGAGAAGATCGCGACACGTTTTTCCGCGTTTTTGATATAATTTTACATGTGCACAATTTAAACAATAAGTAACTGTTTCGAAGCAATTTTATGATTGTCTTATTAACTACATTATGTATAAAGTACGCAACAATCATATCATTAAAAAAATTAGTAAATATTTAACCTTATTACTTAAATTGGATTTTTTTTATTGAAAAACCTGAAATTATCGGGCAATGGGAGTCAGTAAATCCCATTAAGAAATCAGCTAAGACTGTAACAGGACGAGCAATATTAGCAAGCTAAAAACGTCTTTCACAACAGAAATCTGTAAACAAGGCCTAGAGTCGTGTACCTTGCAGTACACGACTCTTCCACTGAGACTGATATTAGTCAGACTCATATATGTGATGACAACGAAGACGAGTCTAGCAACATTTTTTGATCTGCTCCGAATTTGGCCGTAACAACTGGTAACAATGAAATGTGGTACCGATGCATACCCTGCGGACTGCGGGCCCACACAGACTGCATAGCATAGGATTCTCCTGAGGGCTACACGTGCGACAGATGCTGAATATAAGAATTGGAACCTTGACCCTCATTGTCCTACAGGCTGACTACAATTACCCACATGTTAGGGCAATGGTGGTCAAAGCTGATATTTTTTAAAAACTTCAATTTTGCCAACGTATGATTTTAAATGAAAAAAAAAAATTGGGACTGATAGACAATTAGTTAGAGTATGTAAGCAAATTATTTTGATAATTATAGCACAATATTTTTTTTTCGTTATTTTAACTATCGCTTAAGTGACTCCCATTTCCCACTTTTCCCCTACCTATTAGTGTAAAATCAGTTTTATGTTTTTACACAGTCTAATCCAATCAAAAACTCTAAATTTTGATGAAACAAGATATTCACTGGACGAGAAATGTAAGTAGGTACGATTTTAGTGCTCAACGGGTACAATATTTGAACTCCGTCCGTATTAAACGGATTAACAACTTATTGAACTTATAACTAAAATACAATATGTTATCGTTTTACTAAAGCGACGTTTGGACCCTTTACATTTTTGATATCTTTTGTAAAAAGATTTTTACGAATAGTATCTTCGAATTTCTGCTAAAATTATTTCATAACTGGATTCGTCAATTATTATAAATCGTTTCGCTCTTCGGCTGAAATAATAAATATCCCCAGTGTAAATATCAAACCACAAGGCGTGTATGTGCAAATCGTGTCTTTCCAGCCGCTTCTTCAACATTCCATATGAAGCAACATTTTGAAGCTGCTGTAATGTGTTCACCTAAAAAATAATATTTTTCTTTCAATCTTAGAAAAAGTCTTAAAATTTAATTTTTAAAAACAGTTTATTATTCGACATCTCGATTGTCCAGCACAAGCGCTCATCATGTTCTGTTCTAAAACTATCAGCCCTTACGAGAATTCAGACAATCATGCGCACATTAAACCTGTTAACGTGCTTGTGTCCGAATGTGTCTGAAGAAGTATTGAAGAATAAATTAAAACAAAACTATGAATATTCACCTGTGACAGCTTATCTTCTGTACAAAATTTGTTTTCTGGATCAATGTAAGCAACAAATTTCCGTTGTGGTGTCTCCGCAGTGAATAACATAGGCTTTTCAAAATCGCCTTTAACGTCTAGAAATTTGTTTAAACTTGAACTTCCATGGGTACACAGCCAAGATTTTAAAGGAGATATTCTTCGTTGCTCCTAAAAAGACAAAGCTATTGAAATAGGCGATTATATATAGGCTATTGAAATGTTTTCAGTGGATACATATTGAAGGTATTAAAATTAATTTATACTTTTGTCTTGTTTTTGTAAGGAGCTGGGGCATCGTGGCACTGTCTAAGGGGCGTCGCGTATCAATGCTACCGAGTGGATTGAGTTATACTTTTTATAACTTCTAACTTATTTTGCGGGGTTATTAACAGGGTGCGGGCTGGGTTAACAGTAGTCATAAAAATGGTGCTTGTACTATATATTTAAATGGTAAGTATTTGGAGCCCCCCACCTTCCTCTGGCACTGAGTGGGTTAAGAAGCATCGTTAAACAATAGCACGACCTAAGGGCGTCACAGTACACATAAGTTTGAGAATCCCTGACCTAGACAAAGATACCTAGACATAGAGGTGCTAAATCATTTTGAAATACAAGAGAATCTATGTTAATAGTTAGAGAGTACAATTGTATTTACCAGACTAGATTCTTCCTTGCTTTTTAGTTTATAGAGAAGATTCATTGCTTTACAATCAGAGTGACCGCATACAATAACATGCTTGATATCATTTATAATACAACTCAATTCAAGACCAGCTGGTTCACAACTTGTCATTTCGTCAATAAAATGTTCTGAGTGAGGTACGAGATTTCCGGCATTTCTCACTGAAATGTTAAAAATGTTTGTTATTTCCCAATACCCTCCAATAGTTAATTTAATAATGTCCCCGCAATCGTACGTACGCGATATTTCGGCATACTACTTTCAAGTATTTTATTCCGTATTTCCCATAATATGTTCGATTTTCAAGTTTGGATCCAGTATCGTTGGCAGTTTGAAGAAATCTAACATGAGTGAATTTATACTTCAATTTTTTCCGCTTTTCGACTGATTTTCGGGAGCCTATGACTATTACCTTAAGGAATAGATTTACACATGTAAATATTGGACTCCATGTCATTTAGAGTTCATTGTCAGTGCGCTGACCTCTACTCGTAGGTAATCGTGTCATCGTCTTAATTAATTCCGTCAGTGTTGTCGCAATTTGGTTCGGAGTACCTACTTTATAAGGAATAGAATTTTAGCTAGCCATCAAATATACGCGCGACAGGCATTAAAGTCTCAGCAACACATTGTTTCAATGTTTGAAATCGGCTTGTATTAGGAATCACCAACAGGAAAATCATTGTAAGCATGTATGCCTTCTAATTTTTAAAAGAATGTAAAAAATAACTTATCACGTAAACTCCGGGCTGGCTGTCGATTTATATAAAAAAATGTTCTTTAATATATATATAAACATCTTAAGTAATTCAAACATACGAAGTTTATTAAAATAGGGATTTAAAAAAATTGGCATTTAGCAAGGTTTTGTACTGCCAGCACGCTTGTTTGTTTTTTATTTGGACAAATGCATTTAAAGTTTAAGGTCAAGTCAAGTCAAGTGGTGAACTGCCTGCTTTATGCGGATCATGCTGTACTTTTATGCTCTTCACCATCTGAGCTGCAAATATTGGTCACAGTTATAAATGGTGACTGTACAGAAAGAGGTTTACATTTAAATGTGAAGAAAACAAAAGTAATTGTATTTAAAAGAGACGCAGTCAACAACCTATATATATTTAACTTCTATTCCAAACTCTTACATCCAGAGTTTGGAATAGAAGATCCGCTGTGAATGTAGAAAAGAGAGTGTGTACAGGGAAAAGTGTGAGCGGAACGCTGGATAAGCAAATTCACAGCGAGGTTTTAAGTTAAGATGCTAGACTTGCTTTGCATAATTGGATGTTGTTGTATGGAAGCGAAAGTTGAGTATGTCAAAAAAGTCATGAGAAAAGGATAAATACGCTCAAAATGAAAGCGCTACCGAAAATCTGTAGTATAACGCTCGCTGACCGCATTCGTAACAGTGTGATCCAAGAAATAGTGGGATTGAAATAAAGTGTGGGTGTTAAAAAGAGAAAGGGCATGCTCCGCTTGTTCGGTCATATGGAACAAAGAGCCGATGAAATATTGACAAAGCAGATTTACAATGCCAATGTGGATGGATGTAGCTACCCGGAAAGACCTCAGTTGACATTCCTCGTTTCATCCAAGTGTGGTGTTAAGAGTCTCCGATACCAGCGCGTTAGTATGAAAAGGGAAGCCGGGCAAGTCTGCAAGGGTCATGAGATTTGGCACTCGATACTCTCTGCCTACCATTAAAAGATTCGGCATGAAGATAAGTAGGTACGCATGTTTGTATATTTCACAAAAAAGTAAATTGTACGCACCTACAAACATATCTCCTACACTGGTTTCCGTAAAGCGGGTAGGTATCATTCTGCTGTCCATACACGTGTAAAATATAGCTTTTGGCTGAAAAAAATGAAAATACTTATTTATTTTTATTGTTGTGGTAGTTACTCGTTTTTGTAATAACGTAGATTGAAAATTAGCTCATTTGCCTATAAAGACAGGATGGGCTATGATTTCCGATTCCAAATTGTTGAGAATTGTCGCCGAACTACATGGTTTACTTTTAAATTATAGATGGGAATGGGATGTTGGTCCGAGTTTTCTGTGTAAAATTGGCTGTCTACCTCTGTCCCTGGCTGCTAATAAAACACGAGTCTAGGTCACCACCAACATGCCCTCTGGTCGTAGGTAAACTAGGTTACTACTGTTTTCCTTTATGGACAGTTACTTTACTCTTTGCTACTGTTCATTTACCGTTACCGGTGACATTGGCCATAAAATTATGTAATGTCTGTAAAGTCGGTTTTACGGGCGAAGATTTTACGTGACAACGTCTTTTTCTCGGTATAATATTGTGGGAGAGTGACGCAATGCATTCGCCCATCCCGCGGGCCTCTCTCTCATTCGGTGACTCATCGTAACAGACGTGAGCGGTCGTTACACTTTTTCAAGTGTGACTCCGAGCCACAACTTAATTTAAGACGTTGTCACGTCAAAAACGATTGGAAACCATATTATTATTTAAATGGAAGAAGAAGGTAAGTTGATGACACTTTAGTTTTTGTTAAGACGTAGTTGCCTAATACTTATTATATTTTCTTTGGTTTTAATTAGTGAGTTAGTGATCAAGTTTTACAATATTACACTTTCTTTGATTTTAGTTTTAGTAGTTGTTTCGACTATTCGCTAGAGGCGTTAACAATAACTACACACATCATTTAGATAATAATTAAACGTAAACGAACACATATACAGTAAAGCGACAGTAAAGTAAATCATTTCAAAAACTCACACAATTGTGACTCAGTATTTTAACACTGTGTTCGGTGTTCGGTATGACCTCAGTATGACAAAAATGCCGAAGTATATATATATATAATAGTCCGGACTTTTTTTCCATACTTCGATAAAATCGACTGCCAGATTTCACCACAATCGGCAAAGGTGAAAAGAAGGTAGAAAAATTCTACATAGGTACGTGCCTTCACGTTTAAGCGTATTGTTATATATTTTATACCTTGTGAGCATGTATAATTCAATTTATACCTACTTATGTTACAGTGGGGCAGGAGTACCAATATTGTTATCCAGTAAAAAAGTATCTTCACCCCTTCACCCGAAGGGGTGGGCAGAGGAACAACCAGGGCTCCCACGACTGGCTGAAGATACTAAGTCCCACAATGTGATAGGTGGCAAGCCTAGCGCTTACCGGGCACATATCAATTCCCAGACGTTATTTTTTAAAATAAAATTAAAAATAGGTATATATTTTTCTATATTCTTGCCAGACCCGGAAATCGAACCCGGGATCTCAAGAAGTATCTTTAAATTTATGCAATTTTGAGCGCACTGTGGCCAGTTCCAGGCCAGAAAAGTTAATACCCTCTTGCCTCGTACGTAATGTGTTACTAAAACATATAGTACAAAATACGTGAATGAAATAATAAATAAACATTTTTTATTTCTTAGCTTTTCGGTGTTTATTTGAAAAACAACTAGAAATTCTGCATCAGAATCATAAAAATCTTTATTCACATGGACCATAGAAGTGGTACTTGTACGCGTTGACATTTTTATTAACTACCGCCAGATCACAATCGCGACCAAACACTGAGAAGATCCAGCGAAAGAATCTCAGCGGGCTTGTCTTTTTTCAATACATTACAAACTACACATTATAAACTAGATAAAAAATACAAATTCCAATCTAATTTTAACTTAAATAAAAAAATAACAAAGTATGTACAACATTGCCTAATGCAGTGCGCGACGGAAACCTCTATCCCCAAGCATGTCCGTCTTCCAAATACTGTGATAAAAGTATCATAATGAACACAGTCGAAAGCCTTAGAAAGATCACAGGGTACACCTAATGCATCAAGCGAGTTTTCCCAGGCTTCAAAATTAATACATTTTTTTAATAATTCCACGCCTACATCAACAGCTGAGCAACCTTTGGTAAAAATATGTTTATTATGTAACAATTTGTTTACGTTACATACATACATTTAAAAGTTTAATTAGATCATTAAATATACCATTTAAAATGCAGCAGTTAAACATAATGGCCAAATGTGGTGCCATATCATAAATTATTGATGCAACCGTTTTAACAGAATGTCCCCACCAAGGAATATTAATACTCTTTATCCCCATAAGTCTGACCATAGTCTAACGTTTCCCTTGTTTGGTATGACATCATTTAGCTTTTATTACGTCTTTCGTATCGACCATATCGACAAAGGTTAATTCGAAAGCTGATGGTGACACAAGTAGAAAAGTTTTATTTATTGTGCTTTGAGACTAAGTTCATCAATACTTTTGTTCTGGATTTTCCAAAATGTAACGGTAAAGTAAAATCCTTCTTTCAAAGTGGTCCAGTTATTTTTAATTCCCCAAAAAACGAAGATACAAAGTAACAGATTTAAGCCTATTTTGATCGTTTTATCTGAAACTATCTATCTTGTCTATATGTTCTCTATAATTTATGTTTTTTTGTTTGTTTTGCATTTGACGTAAGACAGATGACAGATGTACTTGAAAATCAAAATATTAGATATATGAGCTAAAATATTGTAAATAATATTGTCTACAACATATTTATAACAAACATTGATTTTAGTTTAAAACAAAATTTTGAAAACAGGAATTTTTGACAGCAGACCATAAGAAATAAAAGGTTAGTTTACTCACCACAGGGTTATCTTTGACCTGTTGAAATTGCTTAACCATGCTTGCTCTGTCTAAAACACGATATCTCATAATTCCACGTAATATTCGATCCATTTTCCCGAGTTTGCAAGGTATAAAAACCTTGGCAGGCTATTTTTTCACTAGAAAAAGTAGTTAAGTCATGTGTAGGGTTTCGCCTTGTTTTGACATATTTGACCTTGATTGGTCAGCTTATCAGGTTGCTTTGCATTTAATTGAGGTTAAAATATGGTAAAAGACTATTAATTACAACTGGGCTAACGTCATCTGTAATATGTAAAAAAAACGTTTCTAATCAACGGATGTTAGATAACAACTAATTTTATTGTATCAAGATACTGATTACAATAAAATTACGCGAGTGTTTGTTCCCTATCTACTTACAAACATTTTAAGAAATCAGTCGTTTGCTAAATTATTTTCATGAGAGTTTTTTTTTATTTAATAAAATGTTGTTACAAATTTGTAATGATGTTATGGCGCTTTTTGGTTGCACTGTACATCAGCCAAAGACCATTTTGACATCTGGCATATGATTCCTCAATATGAGTGAGAAAGACAGCAATACATTTTCTGTTATAAATGTTACTCCAGATAGGACATTTATAAACTGCAGCCATAACTAAAAATATTTGTTTAAATAGTTATGAGTTAGTCATTTCTTATTCATGGACTTACAAGACTATCTTCTCATTGTAGATAGTCTTACTTGATAAGAATGGTACAAAATTTAAATTCAATATCAAAATATGTATGATATGAAACTTCCTAAACTTTATTTTTCCTTCGCTCTGCACACCTTAATAAGCCCTGGGTTTTAGTTATCCTTCCCACAATTTAATAGTTATCTAAGGATAAGGCTAATTCTCTTTGAATATCGGTTAGTTCTTCTGGCTATTTGGTCCGTTTGATATTGTTGGCATGTTTTTTTGATTGTGGACATATTTATTCTTCTATAAATTTAATAATTCCTATGCATTAACAAATGGAAAAACTATATACGACTTTTTCTACTACACTAAAATACATTTTGAGATTTTATTTACAAAGCTACAAATTGTAATTTTGAATTCTATTGTTTAATGATTATATGTTTTCAAGATGGATCCACTGGGGATCATTGGTGATGGAGTGAATGTGGAGACTACTAGCCCGAATCTGCCAGCCAATCACCCCTTCATTGAACCAGTGAGAGCAGTTAAAACCATAACTGATATGGCCATATGGGAAAAATCTGAAGCTTATATGGAATATACAGGATTTATTGCTACTTTAAATGAAGCTATTAAAGGAAAGCCACTGTCAGTAGATTGCAAAATATCAAATAATGTTAATAAAATTGTAGATCTTTTAAATAAATTAAATAATATTATAGATGAGTTTCCACCCGTAGAACAACCACAGAGATTTGGAAACACTTCCTTTAGAGATTGGCTTGATAGAATTAAGTCCACTTCAACTATGTATCTCCAAGAAGCCTTGGATAGCAAGTTACACATGGCCATACCAGAAATTAAAATTTATTTTGAGGAAAGTTTTGGGAATGCAACTAGAATTGACTATGGTACTGGCCATGAAATGTCATTTATCATGTTCCTGTGTTGTCTTTATAAAATAGAGTTCCTTAATTCCGAAGACAATGTTGCCACAGTCTTTCTAATTTTTAACAAGTATCTTGAAGTTGCGAGGAGATTACAGCAGACATACAGAATGGAACCAGCTGGAAGCCATGGAGTTTGGAGTTTGGATGATTATCAGTTTGTCCCTTTCATTTGGGGCAGTTCACAACTTATAGACCAACCTAGAATATACCCGCCTGTTAAATTTCTTGAGGATGATATTATTGAAAAATATTCAAATGAATACATGTTTCTATCTTGTATCAAGTACATAAAAGAGGTAAAAAAAGGGCCATTTGCTGAACATTCTAACCAGCTCTGGAGTATTAGTGCTGTTGGGTCATGGTCGAAAATCAATCAGGGTTTGATTAAAATGTACAAAAAGGAAGTGTTAACTAAATTCCCAGTCATCCAGCATGTTTTATTTGGCTCGCTTTTGCCAATTTGTAGATTTTCAATTAATCAATAAATAATTGCAATCATAATCAATGAACACTAATGGGGTGTGATTTAACTAACCCTACAAATTCAATCACTACTCATGAATAGCTTTAAATGTAAATGCTTGTTGAGTCCGAGCATAAGTTATTTAAATTGACATACTTTCATGCAATTAAGATGGCAACTGCTTTTTTTTTCAATTAAGAAATCAGAATACAAATAACAGGTTTACAAAATGTCAATCCCTTTGAGCTATTAATTTGTGTGATTCAATCCTTCTTCTTAAATTATAAAATTGTTAACTGGCTTTATATTTGCAATGTAATCATTATGTGGAAACCTTGAGTTTGCTTATACTTTAATTATGACAAACATCTCAAAATAGTCAGTATTAAGATAGTTTTTTTAAAGTATTTATTGTACTTGTGTACATTATTAATAAAGCATGTGATATTAAGATATGTGGATATTATTGTTTTTGTTTAATTTATTAATTGAACATTTTTGACTATTCTAATATTTTTTTCTTGAACCTGATTGATAGGAGTGATAATTAAGAAGGTTGCTAATATTCTGAACTTAATATTCTTTATTTAATAAAGTCTTGCAATTCGAAATATTATTATTGTTATGTATATCAGTATACCTCTTTACTAGTATCCACCACTTGTCATATCTGCTCCTGTTGAACTCATTGCTTGATATTTTGTATCGGTTTAGAAAACGTTAAGTTCCGTCTTAGCAACGCACCATTGTCATCCTTGGTGCTTGTAAGCTGCATTTACGTTTTCCCATCAGAATATCTGATTGATATCTATCATTTTAAAAAATACTTTGAGATAGGCCTATTTGTTGGTCGAGTGGCTAGCGTACACGCCTAACTGCATCGACCAACCGAGAGGCTCGGGTTCGATACCCGACGGGGTTAGGTATTTGTGTGATAAACATTAAGATGTTTGAATTTCCGGGTGTTTATTAAATTTATTCTGGTATCTATTAAAGATGTCTATGTATTAAATTCGTTGACTAACACCCATAACACAAGCATATAATTTGCTTAGGCCTTGTGTTTTTGTTATAAGAAAGCGAACTAGCAGACGGCACTATAAGTAGTAATAGAAAAACGACATCATAGTTTAAACGCATCATAGATGTTCAGATGCGTTGCTATCTTATGGCCGGCCATACATGTAACATAACACTTATCACTTCCCCCAAGAGTGGCAAGTAATATTGCAAAGCACGGGCGTATAAATTAAACAAAACATGTTTTAATACTAATAATATAATTTAATAAATACAATCGTTCAGTGCTATTTTCTATAGAGCTCATCAATTTTCTCACACATACCTACGTACCGTAGGCTATACAAACATAGAATCTCACAATCTCTAAACATTATAATGTAATGCTTATATATAAATATTAGAATTTACAACAAAATCATTATACGTTAATACTTACATACATACATCACGCCAGGGCCGGCCCCAGGGGTGGGCGGACCGGGCGGCTGCCCAGGGCGAAAAATTTTTGGGGGCGGCAAACAAATTTTAAAGAACGACAAATTTTAAAATATGAATAAAATAATAAAATCATGATATGAATGTGAAGGGTATAATTTTCTGTATCACATTTTACACAAAAAACAAGCCTAAGAATATGTACGTTAGTGCAAGCCTCGAGTTACGATTATAATCCAAGTCCAAATATAAAATAAATCACTCGGCTTGTATCGAACAGCCGTAGCCGGCGCCGCCGCGCAGCGCAGAACAGTGACAGCGTCAAAGCAAGGGTAAGGTGGGCGGGGGGAATAATCGCCGATACCGCCCAGGGCGGCAAAGTCCCTAAGGCTGTGTCTGCATCACGCCAACTCCCTTACGGGGTAGGCAGAGAGTATCATGAATACTTATTTTAAATAAAATACCAGAAGGGTTACTCTTGAAGCTCGATTCATGCAATATAAGAAATTTGAGCCGCGTATGTCATTTTAGGGACTAATTCTGGCGAATTATTATTACTTAGTTTATTAACTAATTAAGATAATAAGTAAATTATTTGGTCCGATTCTTTGAATTTGTGTGTAACTAAATATTAATAATCCGCTATTACTGTGTTCAAAAGTACCTACCTAAAATGAAAAACGATTTAATTTCCAATTCGCATGATATCGACATTAAAGAGTAACCCTACAGTTATAAAAGTGTAGCTGTTTTACTTTAAATTTGCACTTTGGTATAGATAGAACCTAAATTATATTTGTAATTTTGTCAAGATTTGCAGCTACGTTAGTATCTAATAAAAATCAACTACTGCGATAGGAACTTAGTTTAATAATATTGCAACACATTAGCCACGTGGGAATGCTTTATGGATTAGGATATTTTATGACGAAGTGAAGTAGTGAGAACATATTGTCACACATATATAAGAAGGCAGACTGCCATTTTGGTCTTCGAGCATTTTTAATGATCTAAGATTTTGGTTTAAGAAAACTTGTTACGCTTGCAGAACAATTACTCGAAAACTAATAAATTTGTTTCTATGGTTTTTAACGGTTTATGGTCTTGGTTTATATGAAAATAGATAAAAAATAAAGTAATATTTGAAGGAAATGTGTCAGGGGTTAAAATTAGGTCCTAGTTATGTTTATAAATTATGTTGCGATATAAGCATTTATCATTACACTAGGTATCATTTACACAGCCATAAAATACATCTCTAATATCCATTTAAATATAAAGAGAGATCTTAGGTCGCATTCATTACTGACTAAGAGGATCTAGATTATAATAAGTTATTATTTTTTAGCATTTGTATAAATGTGATCCCTAAATGCGCGGTGTCCGTAACATTTATAACTTATGTTAAGCTAAAGCGATTACAATTCAATGTTTGTTGTTTTCTATGGCTTTGGCTGGTTTGTTAAAGTGGTTGTTGTATAAGGTGTACGCCATGCCAGCTGTTAAAGCACCAACTGCGATACCCTGGGCGATGACTCGAAACTGCATGATGAAGACGCTCGTGCTCATAGTGCCACGGTTTTTGTATGAATAAAGTCCATAACCTACTGCTGCCGCAAGACCTGACAATCCTGTAATAAATATTACAAATTTTAAATAAGTATACATATGGTAATTGATTTTATATTGTTTTGTGAACAATAGATAGATTTTTTCGTGTTGGTCCGGGCTCCTTTGCAGAAATACTGGACATAGCTCCTGTATATAAAGTGGCATACTTTTGCATTCAATTTGGAGGGACACTTGTAAGAAGTTTAACATACCCTTAGAATGGCAATCCACCACTACCATTCGTTTGTAAAAAACATGAAGATCTTGCCTTTATGAATCTGTTAGTTTGCCTTCCGAATGTAAATAAATAAATATCTCTGGATAAGTTACACAAATTGAATCTAACCCCAAAGTAAGCAAATGATATGCCCGTGTTATGGGTGTTACTCAACGATTGTAATATATAGAAATGCTTAAATAAATACAAGAATAAAATAAATAAACACTTGGGCCCGGAAATGCAGACATCTAAATGTTCATTACCCAAACGCCTGCCCCCGTCGGGAATCGAACCCCAGCCTCGCGGTTGGTCGGCGTAGTTAGGCGTGTACGCCACTCGAACATCGAGGCAGTCAAAATGTATAAAAGTACTAGCTGCGCCCCGCGGTTTCACCCGCGTAAGTCCCAATCCCGCGGGAACTCCGGGATAAAAAGTAGCCTATATGTTATTCTGGGTCTTCAGCTACCTACATACCAAAATTCATCGTAATCGGCTTTGTAGTTTTTGCGTGAAAGAGTAACAAACATTCATGCATTAAAATCTACGTAAATAATTTGTAACAGATTTGAGCCTATACGAGTTTGTAATGCGCTTGGGGGACAGGCGTAGTCGCAACTAATTCTGCCCTGGATGAACTTTGTCTACCTGGGTTGGATTCTGAATCCATCAACTAAGTACATACTAAGCATACTAAGTACATCAATGTAAAATTGGTCAAGAACACATCATGCGAATTGGAAATTGGAATCGTATATTACTTATTAAAATTAATTACAACTAAAATAAAATTACTTATTTTAGTTGGTACTTTTGAACACAGTATCGCCTCTGTCCAATGCCCGGTGAAATATTAAAAACCGCGAGGCTGGCAGCCCATTAGTCATTCCAAAAAAAAGAGCACCACTGTGGTCTAGCGGTCCAGATGTTGGACTTGACTGCATGTGGTCCTAGGCTCTATAACTCGGTTCGGGTAACAAAAAGAAAATTGTGATTTTTCTAATTTTCTAATAAAAAAAATGTCGCTCTGGTTTGGATATATTGTGTCCAATTGGCGGTAGGTTTGCTACCTATCATATTGTGGGACTTATTGTCTTCGGTTAGTCGCGGGTGATCTGGTTGTGCGTCTGCCTTCGTCTTTGAGTAATGGGCGTAAAGACTTTTGAACAAAGTATTAGCGGATTATTAACATTTAGTTACAAATAAATTCAACAAATCCGATAAAATTGTTTATTGTTAATTAAATGTTAAAAAATCGCCAGTATTCAAGTATTTCATACAAGATTCCAATTTCCAATATTGAATGAATCGAGGATCAAGAGTAACCTTACAGAATCATCAGAATATAAACATCATTATTTGGAATTAGGCCAATGAATTAACATTTTTTGAAACAGACATCTGTCTACAATCTACTAATTTAACGAGTGTCAAAAATGAAGATAACTTCTGTGAGTTAGCGAACTCAGAACCATGTATTTGTTTGTTAGTTTTTAAACTGACATTATAATATTACATTTTAAATAAACCACTCCGTGAGATAATTTATGAATTATCTTTCAGACACGTATTTGTAAATACATAGTTATTAAGTATACCGTATACCTACCTAGTTACGTCTATACTCTAACATTTTAAAGAAAATTTTTTTTTTTTAAATGACTAATGTGTTGCCAACCTCGCGGTTCTTACAACTTCACCGGGCTTTGATTTGACTTTTATTTGATTTATTTATTTAATCATTTATTGTACACAAAAAAATTAAATAAACTTTAAATCTAAAAGACTTGTACAAAAGGTCAGTTTATCTGAGATAAAGAGATTTCTACCAGCTTACCCAAAAAGGAGCTCATAAAATAACTTATTATATAAGCGCCTCCTTGGTCAAGGTACACGCTTCCTATATATTAAAATACTCTATGGTACATGCTGTACGCTAGCCCACCGACCAATCACGAGGATCGCTTTTGATTACCAACGGATGTATAGAGGTATTCAAAAAGTTTGTATCACCAAAGACTAAGATTGAGATATTTACTAATCTCTGGTAGGAGATATTATTATCCCGAAGCATTTTCAGAATTCGAAAACAAAATCATTAAAGCTGATTACCTGATGGTTAGAAATACACGTCGTCTGTGAATACCCAAGGTTTTGATTGTGAAATGACAACTTGGAGGTTGGGTTATAAAAGCCTCACGTGTGTATAAACATACCGGCTATTCTAACATTCAAATCAGAATATGACAGTGGTAAGCACTAACCAATGTGGACGTGATATCATAAAACCACTAAGTACCTATTCATCTTTAGTCACAGTGTTAGTGTCTAATGGACCGACGCGTAAAGCGTGCTACTTGGTTGGAAAGCCTTATCCATAAAAGCAGTCCGAGATCAATAAGGGGAAAATTCTATTCTGCAATTCTGATTTTGATTATTATTTTCTCGGGCTGAGCACTCTGCTCGGCCCACAAAGCTCGGTGAAGTTGCAAAAAATCGCGAGATTAGCAATAATTTAGTCATTCATAAAAAAACATTCTTATCTATTTGAAATAAATCTTTATTTTTTGCTTCCATAAGCTCAATGTTAGCCTAGTTACATGGAGTTAGATACCGTTGGAAGATTCAGTACCCGGTGCTTAGTTAGCGTTTATGTCTTATTATCAGTAAATCTGCTAGTTGACTTTAAAATAACATTAAGCGGTAAATAATAATCAAGCGGACATGCCGACAAGGAATTGTCTACCGATAGCAGAAGATCTTTACACCTATGCATGCCCTCTTTTTGACAAGCACAAACAGACTAATATCTAATATTAAATGGGCGACCTTCATAATAGGATGTAGTTAGTAAATGTAATGGCAAGGTCGAAAGGTCGGTCCCATTTTATTATATTGATTTTATGTTCCATTCCGAGATCGTTAAAAATGTATGTCGTTGCATGACCTTCACACACTATACGAGGTAGCAAAGAGTAGGTACGTAGTATTTCGATTAGATACTTTCGGAATAATTCCGGACGCAAAACGGATCGAAACGGAATTTCGGACCTAGGAAATTCACACAAATCCATGCACCTACCACAAAGATTTTCAGAATTTGTGTGGATTTGTTGCAGAAGACAATTAACGTTACAATTTTTCGAAACGGAATTCCCAGCGTATGTGTGACCTTATATGCTACCACTACCTACTTGGTTATTGATATAACACATAGACGTTTGCTCCGCAGTCTGATGGACATAAAATGTATAATTAGCACAGATTACAGGAAAATAAGTCAGGGTAATTTTGCATTTTATTTAAGTATGTAGGTACGTACGTAATACGTGCTGTATTTATATACGAAGTGGTACCTAAATAGTCAGCATTTTATTTTATCCGCGCGTTGTAGTTTTTATGAGATAAAAGACGGCGAAGAAACACCTAGGAAAGCAGATGGTTTATTCTACACAGGGGTTCCTGACCAAGTAGGAATGAGAGAACGACGAACGGGAGTACCTACCTACACGTAAAAAATAATAATTTAGTAGATGCCAACTTCTAACAACAATGATAGTTACTTAAATCATCATTTGTTAGAAAAATATTTATAGTCATCTATCTTTATCTATGTTAAAAGAATGTGTACGAATATTTAAACATATTTCATAATTCGAACGAGAACTAGGAACCTACCTACGCGGAATAAATTCAACAAATAGGCTTTAGCTCATACTATTTACCTACAAGCTACCTACCTATAATAATTTGTGCGTTCTAAAGACTAAAGGTAAACTCTAACTTTTTTATTGGTCTGAGCCTGTCGTAAGTAAATTCTTAATCTAGTCTTATAAAGAAAAGTCGTGTTTTTTTACACTATTTGGGTATAGCTATTTAACTTGAGAACGGTTAAACTGATTTGGCTGAAAATTGATAGCTTAGAATCAGGATATTTTTTTTATCCCGTTCGAATGCGAGGAAACTAGGAAAAATATTTTAATTTTTACCATACAAACGAATGGGTGGAACGAAGTTTGCCAAAACAGCTATTACGTATATAATAAAACTAAATATCTGAATGAAACTAAATTTGTTATAAACAATTATAGCTACACGTATCTAACAAGCTAGGTAGGTATATAAATAAATAAATATAAATATCCCTGGACAACTCACACAGATTGAATCTAACCCCAATGTAAGCAAATTATATGCTTGTGTTAACTGTTATGGGTGTTAGTCAACGATTGCAATACATAGAAATACTTAAATAGATACATACCAGAATAAATTTAATAAACACCCAGACCCGGAAATGCAGACATCTAAATGTTCTTCACACAAATGCCTGCCCCCGTCGGGAATCGAAACCGAGTCTCGCGGTTAGACGATGTAGTTAGTGTACTTTTCACACAAAAACTCCTATAAGGGTTTTTACTAAATTTTATGAAGTAGATAGGTAGTTTATAGCCCAAATCAACATTTAGGATATCTTTTACTTTTTTTCCATCAATAACAACGAATAGTAGGTACCTAGGTACCTAATTTCAACGCGTGTTCGAAGTCACAGGCAACAACTAAGCTAGCCAATAACACTTTTAACAATACATGTAAAAAAAGAAGATAGGTACGTACCAATGACCATAAACGGAGATTCTTTTGATTTACGAGCTAGTCTTTCGCTTTGAGTTTCTTCATGATAGTCGAACACTGGTTTTTTGTCTGCCATTTTTAGGACCTGTAAACGACAAATGATAAATTAGGTATAACTTTTATGAATATCACTCCTAATAGTTGTTATAATTTTTTCCCTTGTATGACGTGAGGTATAAGTGGAGTGCACATGGATACTGCACATGACCCAAAAATAGACAGACAGAAAGAGATAGACAGACCGTGTGTGTGCGATCAAAAATTAAGGACTTTTGTGCTCATCAAGAGAATAGGTAATTAGGCGTAGTAAAATTATGAATCGCGTCTGTGGTCTACCGGTGTGGCATTGGACTTGACTTCTTGAGGTCCCGAGTTCGAGATGTTTGACAAGTTTTAAAAACTTTCACTAAAATCAGAGAACGTATTTATTTAATAAGAAAAGGTGATAGGTACATATAAATCAGGGGCGGCGTCAGGATAGGCGCGGTTGGGTTGTCAGAATCAGAATCAGAATCAGAATCAGAATATTCTTTATTCACATGAACCATACAAGTGGTATTTGTCGTCAAGGGCGTTAAATACATGGGGGCGCCTACAAGAGACGAGGCCTTTTTGTAAATCTCCTAAGTTTTCCAAAAAAGTTATGAATAAATGAAATAGGTATCTATTCACAATATTTTTTCATTAGTCAGTGGTAGGTAGTAAGTATTAATATCAATAAGTCATTAATATGTAATTCCTAGGTAGGTATTTGATTAGAGATAGGTACTTTAAAAAACCCATAGGTGACGTACCGACATTGTAGGCGATGATAAATGTTGTAATGTAGGTATTTAATTAATTTACAGTAAGTCTAACGTAATGCAATGTAAACTCTACCCATCTACCTACGTACCTAATAAGTGTTAACTAAAGCCAGCAGACACCAGATACTAGACAGGTAGGTAGCTGTATGCTAATGTTAACAAATAGGTACCTACGATATCTTGAAGCACGAAAGATAATCACGCGGCATTAAGTTAATTTAATATCTACTTCTTAAACAGAAAAACTAAAGAAGCAAGCTATGATAACGGTTGAATAAGCAAGGAAGGTTGTGATTAAGTACCTTCTATAACACGCAGTATGACTAACTGCACGAGTGATATAAAATTCCCTAAAATCGTGGTTGTAAACTAAAACAGCTAAATTATCAATTACGTAGGCACGATCGCTTTCGACACAAGGTTAAGAATTCACGGCCACTGATAACATCACGTACGCACGACAAACATATGATCAAATCAACTCACGATTGAAGATTCAGACTGCAAGGACGCACTATAATATTCTGTGGTTAATTAAAAATAAAACTAATAACTTGGAGAACTTGATCCTTTGTACAAATTAGCAGCTCTACTGCATGAAATTCTTGATACAACTGACAAAACAACGAACAAGCAAATCGGTAAAACTGATACTCCAAATGCGTCACACAAGGAAAATGGAAGTTAAAACTCTCACGGGGAAAACAGGAATGAATGCGTTGCAAAATACGATGGTTTGAAATAACACAAGAATTGTATGTCTGTGACTCTATGTTAATATAAATAAAATTAGATAAACGTGTTTCGCCGCATATAAACCTTTTTTCATAAAATTGTAGATAAGATATTGCGGTGATATTTACGCATCAATGAAAAGTCTAAAGGACACTTATGCTTGATTGATTTGATATTGTCGTCAAGAATAAAATGCTTGGAAATGTGCCGTTTTAAAATTTATCATAACAAAATTTAGTACTTAAACCAATAAAAATGCAATATTATAGATACCTGATGTAATTAAAATTGTAGTAGTAGTATTAACTGCGTACACTGACTAGGTATCTATTTGATAGTTGCTACCTTAAAGTTTAAACCAAAAATGTGCACTGTAATCTTTGCTTTAGACTACTTCAGGCTTCCTCGAAAAACCTTCTTTAATTGCGTAATCTTTATCAGAATGGAGCGCAAAATTCGTTGGACTCGTGTGAATCATCTTGTTACTTGATTTTAAGCTCTGTCACTACGATTTAAGATACAATATATTTTTAGAACATTTTGTATTCGGCGAGTTAATGAATTACAATTAAAAACAAAATATGTGACGCAATTTGCAACAGAAGAGTGGCATAAATGTGACGTAGATTATTGATTTGGGCTCCGTAAATTCCCATCTAATTATATACCTAGACATATAGTCTAATTTGAATAGTTTTTATAAAGCAATTGTTACGGGGTTCGTGCACGTTTTAGTATTTCGACTCTTTACAGGAACGATTGGAACAAAGGTAGCCTATACTTATCGTCGAGCCTGTAACTGGTGACTCCATACAAAACTTTAAATTATTTATTGATTACATTGTATTGATTGGAATCATTATTGCATTGAATTTACTAGTTTATCTATTCGCAATTTTAATATTACATTAACTGCATTTCTTGATGGTTTGATAAACGCGCATCTTCTTTCATTAAAGAGTACCTACCTATAGTAAATATTAAAGAGAGTATGTACCTATTAAAGAGTAGTAAAGAGTACCTACCTACTAATCATGCGTTAGATGTTAATTTTTAGGCTTTTATCATTTTAAGACATGCTTATCCTACCCTCCAAAAGTAAGTAAGAAGCGTATGTTTTGGTGGTTGGAGAAAAGAATGTACAAATCTAGACACATATCACATGTTCTTTGAGTCTAGATAGAAATTCCACCAAGTGCCAACGTTACGAAGTGTAGAAAAAATACTAGACTGACGGACAATTCGTAGAATTACCTTTTTAGACATCATGTTTAAATTGTTTTAGTCTCTTACGAGCAACAGATAGGTATGTCTGAATTGAAATAAATTACTGAAATCAGAGGCTTACAAGCATCATCATCACCATCATCATCAGCTGGAGTCCACTGCTGTACATAGGCCTCATAAGCGAAATGATTAAATAAATAAAATTAAATAAAAAGTTATTTTATTCCATCAAAATCCTAATGCCCATTTTATTCGCTGGATTAACACATGGTGAAAAAGAAATTCCTACTCAAACAAGGTTTACAGATTTTCTGTATAAAATAATTAGCTTGTAATATTAATTTGGATCTACTTTCGATGGTGATTATAAAATTTTGTATTAGAAAGCAAATAGACGCTACGATATTACACCAAAGACGTTAATTGTGGAATGCAAAACTGAAAATGAGATGTGAACCCTCTTGCATAATTCATTTTAACAACTATCTAACACTTCAGTGGCGATGGGCATACAACAAGTACTAATTTTTATTACTTACAAAAAACGCTAAGTGCGAAATTTTTTTTTTTAAATGCTAGAACGATTTTTTAAGTTAGTGATATCAATCTATCAAACCGTTTATGAAATAATTTAAGCGCACCGAATCTGCAAAAAAAAACGACTTCGATTTTAATATACCTACTTAGTACACAAAATTTAAAAAAAATTCAAAAGGACTTTATTCAAATATTCCCTGGCATTTCATCATTGGATCCAATCATCCATCGTTAATGGTCACATCGGCTCTTTCAAATAAAATAATAAATGGGAAATATCAGTTAACATTCACCCTTCATCAAAAAATATTTACCTAAGTTGACTATAAACATCCTCCTTTTGTCCAAGTCGCTTACAAAGTCAGAGAATATAGGCAAATAGATGAAGAGTTTTTAATGCCTCTATAGTTAATAGGTTAACGTCTACACCCAACGTCTTCGATATTATTAATTAATATTTTTTTTATATATTAAGCAAATTAAATGCTTAAGTCATGCACCCATAACACAAGCATAAACAGATACCAGAATAAATTTAATAAGCATCCAGACCCGGAAATGCAAACATCTAAATAGGCATCATCATATTATGGGCTCGGGTTGATGCTCGACAGAGTTAGGCAATCTGTTGTGATATAAACGACATTTTGGGTAAATTACAGCTAGTATTACGTTTATTTCAATATTGTTACACACATTTAACAACAACAATCCAAAGAAAATCAAATAAATTTTACAAACATTGCTTTCCATTATGTTAGCAACGTTTAGCGATACCATATCAAAGGCAAATATTGGACTTGTTTGAGTTTAGATAAAAACTTTTGCAGGACACAAATAAAATAATGTACTTAATAAAATAACGTTATGCTTTATTTAATATTCTAGTTGGATACAATTTAACACAAAAACTTGAAATGTAAAAACATTAAACTAAATTTCAAATTGGAATAACTTAAAACTTTTCGATTTAAATACAAGGAGACGGAGGCAAAAAAAGAATCGGTTTTTATAAATCAGTATTTAATTATTTTTGAAGTAAAACTAAATAGTCACAGTTAGTATACATGTATTATTTCCCATGTTGATTGTTATGCGTGTGTTATTTTCTTATTAAAAATGTTAATTTTTTTGTTGATTTTTATTTTTACTTCACGTAGGTTGATATAAAAACTTGACCAAATAACAGATTCAGCGTACATATTATGGTCAGGTGTTGCAGAATAGATCTAACGCGGGTAAAATTGTGGTAAGTAAGAAAGTAATAAAAATGTAAAGCATTTTCTAGAGTGTGGTAGTAAACGAGTATATAATTAAAACCTAACTAAAAAAATCAGTACTGATTTGTAGAAAACTCTATAATTTGTCACTGGAGTTGGTTATAGGCTATCGCATCTTAACTCTGTTTGGGTAAAACTTTATTAATTACCAACTAAATGTATGAGACTTGATATGTCAAGGTATACATATTTAAATTTTAAAAAACATCTTAACAAGTACGCTAATCAAATTATAATGTATGCTAATATAAACATGTATTATAAAATCTAATAGAAAGACATGTATAATAGTTTTATTTTAAACAAATAAATATTTCATATTATAGTCATATTAGTAGCCAAAATTGAAACTCATTTTGATATTGTGAAATCTTAAAAATAATGTTGTTAAAGGTACCTACTTGTAAGGCGAATTGGTTCCATTGCGAAACTGGATTGCCTCACAATAAATATAAATCTGATATGTGAACGTTTTTTCTAATATCATAATGAGGAAATATATTTTGCTTGTTTGTTCGCACTGAAGCAGCTCCGAAAAAAAATCCCGAAGTCCTGGCTGAGTACTTAAAGTTCAAGAATCTCATGTCCATATTTAGTAACGACAAAATATACACTATGTATTGTAAGACATTGAAAAAAAATATAAAATTAAAACAATAAATAAAAAATATACGTTGACTCTTTGACTACTAACTGACTATAAGACGAAATAGATCACAGGTTTAAACTTAAGATATTTTTATAACAATTACTAAGGTACATAGTAGGCAAAAATACATAATTCTAAGCTTTATATCTAGATAAAAAATGACTATATACGATGTAAGCTAAATTTTTAGGAATACAAGCATAACATATTGCAGCGATTCTTAAATCCCTAAAGCGAAAGCGAAGCTACCTTTTCATAAAGCTGAACTTATTCATTTTTTAAGGAAATACGATAGGCACAAAACTAAGTGTCCTAAAACGTAATGTTAACAAAAATTACTTAAACTACTTGTCAATGTTTTAAAACGTTTTAGTTAAAATAAAAAGAAAATAGCAAAAGATTCAAAATAGGGACATCATTTATATATTATTTTTACAGAAATTTGTCTAAAATCTTTTATCAGACGATCTACGATACAATTTCAAACGATACAGAAGTGATATTAATTATTGTCATAACTACACTGCTGAAACCAAAAAAGTTATGTTGAAAAAAGGGAAATAGCTTCGTTTTCGCGTGCATCGGGAATTTCAAGTATTTTTTTTATTTTAATGCTCTTTGAACATTGTAAATCTCGTGTAAAAAAGCATTGAGTTCAGAAACAGGTTTCGTATTTTAATCTCAACCAGTGCCGGATTAAGCTAGTGCAGGGCGAACAACAAATTCTATTGAAACTTTAGATTTTTAATTCAGCCCAGGCGCGGATGGTTATGTTTTTAATTTTAATTTTTATAAAATCTGCTAATGGCTGGCCTTATAATTGGCAAACCATGACAATTATCACCTATTTTACGTTACAATATAGCGAGCAAGCAACTCTATAAAACAATGTTCACTTTTCGACATCATATATGTAGGTAATGCTAGGGCCGGGATATGAGGCCACGTGTGCAATTCCAAAGGCTTTCCAATCCTTCACTGAGGAAAACGATACTAACGAGCACGAACGTCATGGTGCTCGGAATAGGAATGGTATTATACATCGTTACTGACTTTGGTGTTGAAGTTGACTCATATTTTTTATCACCAAGAAATTGAACCTTTTCTCTAGTTTTTAATTCTGTTATACTAGACTGTTGTGTGTTTTGTATCACTTTTATATCACTTTCTGCTCGTCTTTAAAAACTGATAGTTCCTAAAAGCTAGTAATGCCGTGGTTTATTGTCTGAGTTTCTACTTAAGGGAAGAATATTGTGAGATTTTTTAACCTAGCTGAAATATTAAATTCTCAAAATTGGGAATATGAAACCTGAAGGTTATTTTTGTTTCATATTTCAAATATGAAATGTATAGGTATTTATCTAAGTAACATAATGAATTACATATGCCAGGGCGGATCCGGGTGTTTTTCTGTTATTCTGTCAAAAACATCTGTATTACGAAAGGCCGCCTGGAGGGGAACACGTGCTTACTTCTGTTTGAATCCGGCCCTGATTATATTATTTAAAATATTTATAGGCAAAATACCTCCAAATATTCGTCGTATTAGCACGGTTTTATACATAATAGACATCGCGTGAGATTTTTTGTTTTAGGTAAAATAGACTAAATAATAATAACAAAAAGATTAACAAAAATAATTTATTTAAATAAATTTATTATAATTATAGCGTGGAAGATTAGGTGTGTCTTGACACATTATTACATTAGGCTATGCCTGTAAAACCTAGTGAATAAATGGGCAGACTTTTAAAAGCTAACAACCAAATTCACAAAATAAAATATTTAATATGTACTTATATTACATATTTTTAGTTTTTGGCATTAGCGTCAGCATCTGCCATTAGTCAAAAGTTTCAGGGTCTAAGGTAAAGCGGTGGCTTCATTAGTCTAGCTCCTTTAGTGCGATTTGTCCCCGACGAGGAAATACACGATACCTGCACCAAGTCATGAAAATTGCACTTGTGCATTTTAACTGAAAAAACTTGTACAAAATGTAACCAAAAATTACAACTTTAACTCAATTTGTACATGGAATTCCAAATAAAAAATACTTCGATCATCTTTTCTCTTGATGACGCTAAAACTCTCTTCATTCTTTGACATGCAATATGAAAATGATAAATAAAAAATCTCATGCGATGCTTTGTGTGTGCGACTACGCGGTTAACAAATTTTTAATTTACATCTCACAAAAGTTTTTGTAACGAAACCGATAAATCTGATTTTAGTTTATCGCTATCTTCTTTCAACGATGGTAATGGAAAGAGATAAAATACTTAGTGCTGTCAGATTAGTTTCTACATGAAATTTCTATAGACTTAATATATTCCCCTGAGTCGTTGATTAAAAACTTCACGATTTGACATGTCCAGATTAATCTGACCTGCCTGAAATGTTACATCCCTTTCCTTTTTATTTATTTCCTTGGAAAAGGATAGCATGTATCTTAAAGAAGTTTGTTTATCAGAATATATGGGCTTTTATAAAACCTTGTGTTATAATAAAAGTCCATAAATTGACAAATTCTAGGATTTACTTGTAATCGCCTCTGTGGTCGAGCGGTCCGGGTGTTGGACTTGACTGCATGAGGTCTCGGGTTCGAATCCCAGGTCGGCCAACAAAAAGAAAATTGGATTTTTCCAATTTTCTAATAAAAAAAAGGTTGGTCGGGATTAGGAACGTGCCCGGTTGGCGATAGGCTTGCAACCTATCACATTATGGGACTTAGTATCTTCGGCTAGTCGTGGGTGCCCTGGTTGTGCCTCTGCCTACCTCTTCGGGGATATAGGCGTGAAGATACTTTACTTTACTTGAAAATTTTCAGATTTACCAACATTTCTTTGTAAATGTTAAGTTAGAATAATACAAACATGCAGATTAAAACTTTGATGAATCTTAGAATCTAGTTCAGGCTTTTACAGTATTATAATAAACAAAGTACTTTTGTCATTCCCTCTATTCTAACTTGAGTATTTCTGAACTGTATTACATTTTACAATGTATGTATGTATAAGTAAGTGAATATTATGTATGAAATTGGTAAAACACTGTTTATTAATAAAGTAAATTTTTAGGTTTGTATTAATACTTAGGTTAATGTCAAAAATCGCATTGTTTTCAATCACTCACATATCAAATGTATTTTTTTTATATGTACCAACATGTAATATGTTTGTTGCTAATTTGCTTAGTAAATATACAAAACTAGCCAACCTAGCGAACTTCCTACCACTTGACTTGATAGCAACTGACAGTCTGCATGGGAAAAATTAAAATGTCTTTTTTTTCTTTCTCCCATAATTTTCCTAGTTTTTCTCTTCATATGAAGAGAAAGGTATCCTGACCATAAGTAAACAACAAAATTAAATCAGCAAAACTTGTCTATCCAATCACGCGTCATGCAATGGCCAAGGGAAATTGCGCATCATTTTTATTAATATTGTATATTACATCCCGGGACAGGAAAATATAAAAGGCAGATCACAAGTAATTTAAACGATATAATGGTAAATAAAACATCTGAGGCTTATCTTTTTTACTGCCCAAGGTGTGCAACTATTTTTCTGCCCTACGAAGCCGAAAAGTGACAATTTCTTCTGGCGCAGCCGGAGGGCAGAAAAAAACATTTTCGGGACCATCCGTTCTTAAAGACAAACGACGGAATATAAGTCAAAAAAAAAGTATTCCCTAAATTTCCTAAAAGTAACAATAATATATGCTATTTCCGATTATCTAAGGAAGATAACAATGATAATGATAGTGATATAATCGTAAAATAATATGGAATACTAGTGATTTCGATATCATTAGTGATAAAAATATTTATTTAAATATATTCGTACACCATATTCACATTATAAGTTACACAAAAGGCGAGCTTAACGCGTCCAGCATTTTTTTACAATTCCAACCTTTAGGTCTACAAGAAAAATCAGTGTAGTGTACCTACTTTTGATTATTTTTGATAGATGTATAAATCATAAAATAATAAGGAATACTAGTAATTTCGATATCATTGGTAATAAAAATATTTATATCAACATTTTCGTACACCGTATTCATTTTTACCATTTCAACCTTTGGGGCTAAAAAAAAAACAAAAGTACGTACATCCACACTAAATCAAAAGTATTATTACATTGCACCAAGATATGTCTGGTTATATCCTCTTTTAGCTAAAATATGTATTCGCTAGAGTCAGTAAGAATCGTCGCTTTTGCCTCTTAAAGGCGAACTTACTTTGGGATAGAACCGTGTCGTTCAAAATTGATCGAATCTTTTTGATCCCTACCCAAAAGCGAGTGATCAAATCTTGAAACATTAAGGCCCACTTGCATCCTGGGTTAAATATTTAACACTGAGTTAGCGTTCAACTAGAGTTAATTCACCTTATATTTGACAGTTTAACTCAATATTAAACGTAACGTGGGAATGTGCAAGTGGCTCTAAAAGATTAGACCGTATGGGTACTTGTATCATTTAAAGAGTAGTAAAATCCATAATGTACTGGATAGATCACATTTATCAATCAAATCAGAACGACTCATTGAGATCGAATGCTAGGGCCATGAGTCTCAACTTGCGATTGGGACAAGAGTTGAAGATTGTTTGAAGCTCTATCGCTATTTTAACCAAAATGACTTAAATTGTATCTGCGATCTAAACGATTGAGTCTTTTGACTCGATTTTTAATCTTCTGGGTCGCGACCGACTCGGGTCCGAAAAAAATGAATGATCGACACAGCACTACTTTGGGATTGCTTTAGGTATGAAGGGGAACTCGTTCCAGAGACGCAATGACAAAATGCTAAAAGAATTTGAATGGAAATCAGTACGTGTATAAAAATTAGGGAAAAATAATAGGGGAAAAATTAGGGAAGGGAATTACCACATCAACTGGAAACAAAGTGACATAGTTTTATGAGTCCATCCCACTGTTCTCCAATTCTATGTCGCCAATGATAACGAAATCACTTGGTGATAATTCTCAAATACTAGTGTTGGGACACGAATCTATATTTTTTATTTTTTGAAATAGCGAACGAGCGGCTTTTATGATGAGAAAAGACAAGTTCGCGTCACCGAGACAACATAGATGTTACTGGTACGTTGCTTTTAGACATGAGATGTTAGTTTGCCCCCGTGAACCGGCTGCACAACCATCCAACCCGGAAAATGACAACAACGAGCACTGAAGTCAAAGCCTCGGGAATTGGTATGGTTATGAATCCGGGAGAGTTTCACGATACTTATGCTAGATTGATAGTATAAATGGAATATCCCATAACCACTAAAGGGCGATGGGTTCTTCACATCACGACGCCGACAAACACATATATACACGCCTATAATAATTTTGAAACGTTTATATTACACAAGCAAATACGGTGTCATAAGACAAATTCCAAACTAAGCATATGCACCGCATCTTCATTGGTATTGGCTGGGGGCGCTCGAGGACACCTTCTCCAGCTTCTCGAAGTGCTTCCTTGCGTTTCTGATGTTGATCAGAGTGGCCTCAGACGGTATCTTTGGGTCTGACATTTCCACCATGACGTATGTGTTACTTGTGAAGCCGTCGATGAAAGCCGCAAATACGCTGTTTCGTACCTGTAAATAAATTAGTATATTTAAGGGGCCATATACGCTAAAATACGTCAGCATTATTTTTTTCATACAAAGCAATTATGGATGTTGCTGACAAAAATACACAAGATTAACATTAATATGCTTTACTAGACTAGTGTTTCCAAAACACGATTCATTTCACTTTGCTCGACAGAAAAAAAAACAAAAAGTTAACCCTTTTTTGAAAGCTTTTGCTTTCTGTCTACTTCAATTGTGAAAATAACGACACCAGATTTAACATAAACATAGATAAGCACTATACCTAAAAGATAAGTGTTTCAGTTTTTATACTTTTTTCAAATTACTTTTAAAGTGTTAATAATAGTAATTTGTCGCTTAAGACGTTTGCTTTAGAGCGCCATTGTTCATAGTAATCATGGAACGGGGGAGCGCGGTGATTGGCTCTTCTGGCTGACTGAGTATAGCAAAGTATTGTAAATGGTGTCGCCTCTATGGTGTAGCGGTCCTGCATCGGACTTGACTTCTTGAAGTCCCGTATTCGATTCTCGTGTTGGACATGTACCCAGTCGGCGAAAGGCTTGCTAGTGTCTTCGCCTAGTCGTGTTTGGCATAGTTGTCGCTCTGCCTATCTCTTCGGTGATATGGGCGTGAAGATATTTTTTTAAATTAAACTGTAAAAGTACTGTAAATTACTTGAATAAAATAATCAGTACTTTATAAAATGTAAAACGTACGTGTGAAATTTTGTTTATAAATTAAATTAATGCGCATTTTGCGGTGCGCAATTTCGTATGTCAAAATCTAGACAAATATTTTGACGTTTGATGTTTTTAACAGTAATGACAATGTTATTAGTAGGGAGAAACATTCCTTTCGTACACTCATTCCTTTAATCGCCACTTATGTGGCAAGTTGTTAGTTGACACTTTGCTTTCATTGGTGAAACTGAAGCAAATTACTCGGAACTTTTATTAGCCGAGTAGCTATGAGCGGCAAGTAACAAATCGACACTTTACTTGAGGATGGTGAAAGTGGCCCTTAACTACATAAAAACGTGTGTGAACAATTGAATTCCACCAAGTGCCGACGATAACAAGTATATAGATTCATTTAAGGTTGTTCATATTGTGCTGCCTGCCTGCCTTAAGGTGGATTGCTATAAATTTTAAATGCACTGTAGGTAATAACTCGAAAATATAACTTAGTTAAAAACTAGTTTAACACTCTTCTTATTTGAACAATAGCGTAATTTGATAAAGTAATTGGTAATTATGAAATAGTTTACAAATTAATTTGAATTAACAACATATTATGCGGCCTCTGAAATAGTTAGGTAAGACTATGAAACATTTTAAAATTAGGTTTTTTATAAAGTTTATTCACCGCCGCCATTTTGAGACTTTTTTATGGCATTGAATAGCGAATAAGCACACATCTATCCTTATGTTAAGAAACAACCGTGGCCTATAGACACCATAGATGTTATAGGTGTGTCGCGACCAGTGATGTGGTGTGTTACCAGTGATGACATATGGAACTGAGACTTGGCCGTTAAATGTGGGCCTCTTAAATAAGCTCAGAGTCGCTCAGCGTACTATGGAGAGAGCTATGCGGTGATCCGCAAGAGAACGAGAGTAATCGACATAGTTCAGAGAGTTAGCAAGTTGAAGTGGCAATGGGCAGGCCACATTGCTCGCAGAACCGACAACTGCTGGGGAAAAAAGGTTCTTGAGTGGCGGCCCCGCACCGGAGGACGTAGTGTTGGACGACCTCCCACCCGGTGGACTGATGGCCTGGTCAAAGTCGCGGGGAGTCGCTGGATACAAGCGGCTGGTGACCGTGACTTGTGGCGCTCTTTGGGGGAGGCCTATTTCCAGCAGTAGATGTCCACCGGCTGATGATGATGATGATGATGATGATGTGTTTCGCGATCCGGCCGGATGTTAGGCTTATTGTTCAAGTCTACCGGTTACCCTTCCCTTCGGACTGGAACTTAACACTGTTATTATGACGGCATGAATAGATAAGGCAGTGGATCCTTACCCAGGTAAGTTGGTGCACGGAACTCTACCATCAGGTATTATTATTGGTAATGATTCATTCAACCTATGCTCGCCTATTTCTAGCTGCCTTTAAAAGATGCAGATGGTCCCAGACTCAGTCGAGGAAAAACGGGGTAACTTTTTGTAGTTTCGTGAATGTCAGTTTGTTTTGGCGACCATACCTCCATGCTCTGAAACTGTGCAGCTAGTTTGGAACAGGAGAGCTTGAACTGTTTCACAATATTGGAGACCTTCTCGAAACGATGCGCATCCCGGTGCGGCCGCCGCTGGCAGTGGGACACCACTAGGAAGGTAGCCCGTTCAAATAGTAGCACCTGGAAGTGTAAATTATATTATTTAACAAGTTTTTATTTAACCTGCAATGTATGCACGTTTGTCCGGTTGGGATTTTGCAACTCAATTTTAAAGCAGCTATCCTCAACTGATAATGTTAAGTTTTTTGTGTGAGAAGTCAGTCAACAAGCACATGAGCTCTGATGGCAAGAGATAACCGTAGCCTATAGACACCATAGACGTAACAAGTGCATCGCTGTCCTGTGGCCGGGATTTTAGGCCGGGATGTGCAGCGTCTCCAACATCCAGACCAGACTATAACAAAGTATTTATACAGCGGCAGGAATAGGTAAGGCGGTGGATCCCTACCTGGGCAAATTGCTACACAGCACTCGACCACGAGTCGTCGTATTAGTGATGACCTTTATTTTAAACAGTGCCCGCCACTTACGAGCTACCTAGTAGAAAGACAGATGGTCAATTCTTCTACCCTCACAGGGAAATTTAGGTACTCATTTAATGATAATGAAGTGTTATGTTGTAAGAGAGCTGGTATGGTGTAGACAGAAGGTGTTCATAGAAACTCCTAATATTTCCAACATTATCCAGTTGTATTTGGGCTTTTTTGGTACGTATTGAGTCATAATTCTTAAATCTACTGCTAGTAATAGCCCGTACAAATAAAAGCTTGTCACAAAATTCAAAACAAAATTAAAAACAAGCCACACTGAAAATATAAAATAAGTGAAAGTGTTGCAGATGTTGCACTACCTATTTAATATATTTCTACCAACGTTTAATTAAAGACATCATTTTCATTAGATACAACACATTGGTTACTTAAAATTTAGTGTCAGGACGAACTCCGAAACTAACCAAATTATTTTGATAAAATTTCGTGACTATCTTATGGTCCATCATAAAATACAAGACTGTATTCATTCCGATACATCTCAAAATTTATTATTTAATTTTATATTTTATTAGATAGGAAAATCAACAGCTATAAGTAGTTCAAGAAAATTAGAAATATGAATTAATGACAGTCAGCCAGTTATAGATTTTCACAACTAGAAAATATGTAATATGATGTCAAAAAATATGATGTCAAAAAATATGATGTCCAAGTACCTAACGGAGTATGTAGAGAGTACCGAGGTCCGAACTCAACATAACTGTATAAAGCGTACAAAGTTAGATATATTTTTTTTCTAATGACGTTATAATTGAAAACTTAAGGTTTCACAGTTTTAGGCAATGTAAACCCGATCATCTGATAAAATTAAATAAAAAAAAACAGAAAATTTTAGAAAACTTATTGTCAAAAGTCAGTTGACATTAAAATCAAATATTTATAACTACCGGCCCGCCCTGGCTTCGCATGGTTATGAAATATACATATAAACCTTCTTTTTCAATCACTTTATCTATTAAAAAAAACGCATCAATATCCGTTGCGCAGTTTTAAAGATTTAAGCATACAAAGGGACATACGGACAGAGAAAGTGACTTTGTTTATACTATGTAGTGATGTCAGGACAATGGTCAACGTCAGACAAATAGTTAGTAAAATAATATTTTTGACGAGAATATAAATAATTTTGGTTATTTTTGGTTGTCCTTTATATCATACTGATAAATTATTTTTAGTTCCTGTGGCCTAAAATAAATTACCCAAGCTGTTGTTTAAATAAACATACCTCATCAGCATCTACAATTGCTGCAAACTGTTTCAATGACGACTCTAAGGCCTTCACATTGGGTATTAGTTTGTACACTATACTAGACCAAGCTCTGTAACAAAAAATTTTAAACTTAGTCTATTATTTAATAAACATATAAAGTGCTCTAAGATTTATTATCTATGTATATGAATAAGACTGAAATACACTCACATGCATCCAAAATGACTAAACTCTACAAAATGGGTAAAGGTTTATTCTATTTTTAAAGAATAAAAAAATTATAGGTATACATATTTTTTGAAAGCCTATATTATAACCTTTAAAATTATACCATTATAATATTTTTAAAATTGGTCGTTGGATGAATGTGATAAGTGTGTCAATTTACAGTTAACAGAATAAGGCTTTAATAAAAATAAACTTTGTATACTTTTTAAAATTTTGAAATTAAAACACCCTTTATGTCTATTTTGCTTGGGTGAGTTGTTTCGTCTGCACGTGAGTGTAGTTGCATATTTTTAATACTAAAATATTTCGATGGAATACTCACGATTACATTTGAATTGCAAATATTTATGCAACAGTTAGGTTGTGACCATTGGAAATATAGTTAGGCCGAAGTATGAGTATATATATATGCACCATAACATAATAAATCATAATTCAAAATCCGAAATTATATTTAAGTCCCTAAAATATTGGCAAAAAATATAAAGGAACAAGTCTGTGTTGGCAAGGAACATTGTTGAGATGCAGTTTGTACAGTATTGAGATTCAAGTTTTTCTGCTAAACTTACATTTAAATTTTTTTGGCCCAGATTGGTAAAGGGCCGTTCAAGTATTACGTGAGCAACATGGAGGGGGGGG
>NJDD01002193.1:12922-46211 GCA_002245505.1 Calephelis nemesis | reverse complement strand
CGATTCGAACCTAAACCGAAAAAGTTTGTAAAAAATATCCGATTCCTATTATTGACAAAGAAGCGTAGCGAACATGGATGTTAGTAGTTCTAGTCTCTGGTTAGTACAGTACACCAAGTCAGTAGATAGATATTCCCACTAAACATGGCAACGGCAAGCCCTGACGCTATGGTGGCATGAAAAATTAATGCGGTTGAAAAGTAACTATGGCCTGTGGTAAAGTACATAATTCACCAGCCAAAGATGCCACTACTGTGATACTTTCCTACTATGGTAATATGTCTAAGGAAACATAAAATAAAGTATCTTCACGCCCATATCCCCAAAGAGGTGGGCAGAGGCACAACCAAGGCACACACGACTAGCCGAAGACACTAGTCCCACAATGTAATAGGTGGTAAGCCAATCGCCAAAACAGACACATATCCAACCCCTACAACAATACATTTTTTTATCAGAAAATTTGAAAAACTACATTTTCTTTTTTGTTACCCGACCCGGGAATCGAACCCGTAACCTCATGAAGTCAAGTCCAACACCTGGACCGCTAGACCACTGAGGCGATACATAAAATAAACGGTACTACTCTCTAAAGGTAAATTAAAATATTTACCTCAAACATTCAATCATACTGTTTCTAAGTATTTACCGGCTTGCAGAAAGATTTTTATTTTAAGCTTTTTTTTCTAAGCCATGATATTGTTTTAATAATTAGTCGTAAATTGAAGAGCGAGCGAGCGAAACGAGCGGCACAAGCTACACGTCTGAGTATCTGCAGGGGACTGGAGTGCAGTGTTGCCAGTTGGGTCTTGTCAGAAATAACCAAAAATATAAATGAAGTAACCTTTTTGTTTGAAAAATAACCTTTTCTTTTTTTTCATGGAAAGGTATTAAAATTTTTTAGAATAGGATATTGGTTGTATTGACTTTGAAAAACATAAATGAGTATTCGAGCACTTGCCCGAAATTTATGATTTTTCATTCCTATTGATACATACAAAACATGATGAGACTAGAATAATTGTATGAAATTAAAATAACGACTGAAGAGTACGTGACTTACGTATTCCAGTAAAAGTACGAATGAAGATTTCAGCATCTGAAATTTTAAAATCAAATGTTTTTTCCGCGTCTTGAAATGAAATTTTCAAAAATGTTCTCTTGAAATAAAGTAGGTTTGTGAAAAAAAAAGCAGTCAGGGCCGACTTTCACCATCATCATCAATCACTATCCTTATAGTATTTTATTCTAGCATGCATTGCTTTCGATGGCTCAAATGTTGTGCCATTTGCTAGCCGCTTTGATAGCCATCAAAGCTGCAATTGTGTCCGTTTTAAGTTTGTTTTTGTGGTTTTATCAATTTTAATTAGCTAGAAACTCGTTCCACACTTGCATTGTAAAATGGCAAAATGAGCGAAACTATGATTGAGGTTGATTTTGTTTCTTTGACAAAGGTTCCTCGATCATCGTTCTACTGTCGCAATAATTGTTTATACATCCTCTCCTCTTGCCTTGAAGTCAACGACTTGGAAGAAATCAAGAATTTGTCCATTTGCTTAGGGTGAATTTATATTATTTGTAGATCGAGTTAAAACCATGACAAACATGAGCACCAAACCGAAGTCATGAAAAGAAATCAAACAAATAAAGTCTATTAAATCCGCAATGTTATTAGTATGAAAGTAAGATGCCTAATGTAACACTTGCACATAATTCCTAGCCCCGTTTTGACGTTTGTGTCAAACCTAAAATTTGACTCGAAAGCGTTCTCCATCTTACTCAGACATATAAAGTAGATAGAAAGATAAGAAGAATGTTTCTGATTCGAAAAAAGACGTTTTTCTAATTCTTACAAAAAATGCAAATATGGCTGAAGAACTTAATACCTACACCTAAATTATATTTGAATTAAACATTGATTGTTAGTCCATAACCATAACATAAAAAAAGTACGAATCCAAACACACAGACATGCACTATAATTTGTACATACAATTACCAAGCTTCCTGTAAAAGTCCGTTAAAAAATATTTTGTAAACAAAAATCACAAAACACGACGGCAAACGAACACGAATGAATTTGATCCGATCCGACAGATCGAGCGAGATGAGAGTAATGTAAGTGTGAAAGAGTAAACGTGCTGTTCCAATAGAGACGGTTGTAGTTTTATTAGAGCTCTACTGCTGTGAGTACTGTTGAGGAAGCTTGACAACACGAAAAATTCGAAAAGGAGCCTTCCGTTTAATGTCGCTTTCATGTAAGAAATTAAAAATTAATTCTTGAAATTCCGAAAAATCACCTTAAAGTAACCTTTTCATTGATGTAACCTAAAAGTAACCAATACAGTTCAAAAATCACCTAAAAGGTTACAAAAGTAACCTTCTGGCAACACTGCTGGAGTGCCACACGCCGCACTCCCCCGTTCCATGATTACTATGAAATAGGTGCGCTCGAAAGTAAATGTCTTAAGCGACAAATCACTTTTTTGACACTATAAAAGTAATTAGAGAAAAATATAAAAACTGAAACACTCACTCATTAGGTATAATACTTGTCTATGTTTATGTTAAGTCTGGTGTCGATATTTTCACAATTGAAGTAGACAGAAAGCAAAAGCTTTCAAAAAAGGGTTAACTTTTTGATTTTTTTCTATCGAGCAAAGTGAAATGAATCGTGTTTTGGAAGCACTAGTTCAGTAAAGCATATTCATGTTAATCTTGTGCATTTTTGTCAGCAAGATCTATGATTGCTTTGTATGAAAAAAACAGTAAACTACTGACGTATTTTAGCGTACATGGCCCCTTAACAAAGACGCAAACAGAAGTATGTACTGTCATCAAGATAATTTACATTTTTTTTACATTTTTTAGTATACAAAAGGTGGTCTTACGCCAACACAGCTCTACCAGGCAACCTTTAGATTTAAGGAAAGTAAGAATCATATAGTTATATAATATTAAGAATGATAAAAAACTGATAATAATACCTTAAACCCAAAAAAACTTAAGCTTATAAACGAAGATTTCTCGCTACTGGTTCAAAAATTGCCAACGAAAATTACCTGCAAAAAAGAAATAAAAACATTAGTTTATCGTACTATCGTATATATATTCTAAATAATAAATAAATTAATATCCCTGGATATGTTATACAAATTGAATGTATTCCCAAAATAGGAAATTCTATCCTTGTATTAGTCAATGATTCTAATACAAAGAACTACTTAAACAGAATCCAAAATGAATTTAAGCAAACTACTGTCTACGTCGGGAACCGAAGCCGAGCCTCGCGGTTGGTCGGTGGAGTTAGGCATATACGCTAGCTTCTCGACCAACAAAGCAAGTTTCTGATGGGAAATAGATTAGATAGAATACGTCCGGATTGGTATTCACCGCCCTACCTATTCCTACCGCCATAATATAGATAGTGTTTGTAAGTTTCCCAGACCGGACGGTAGGATGACCAGTGGACTTGGCACATTAGGCCAAAACTCTGACACTAGGCTAGCGACACACTTATAACTTCTTTGCCACCACGGCTGTCTCTTACTAGAAAAAGACCCGTGTGATTGTTCACTGTCATATCCCATATAAAATCTACAAATTAACATAGGCATGAAACGACCCCATCGCGCACTAGCGCAGAAATTATGTAACTAGTAGAGTTTGTCTTGAGAGATTCTGGTTACAGCAACAACAGGACCCCCTATTGTCGTGTTATGTTTTGGAAAGCAAGGCTTTTCAAAGCCGGTAAGCTTACGCAATGATACAAATCGTTAGGTTATTTTTTTAGTACTACGTATTAGTTGCTATCATGAATTTGTTTGTTTTGAACTCCAAAAGGATAGGCTATCAATCTGACAGTTTGGATTTTTAATATCTTCATTGTATGTTTGTTACGAAATTACTTGGTCAACAACAAACCGATTTTGACAATTACCTTTTAGAAAGCAAACGGTGCACTCCGAGACGTCCAATAACTTTTAATCAGTCATTAAGTCGACATTTTCTATATTAAATTGTCTAATTGTAATTGACTCCAAGTACGCCCGCAAGTAATTATTCCAAGGTGGTCCACACTCAATAACGCATAAATTTCGAGTGTGTTGATGATATCATTGTCAATGATATCAACCTGTACTTTATTTTTTTTAACAAACGAGAGCCAAAAAATTGTAATGCATAGCAATTTAATCAAACACTCAGAACGTGCTTTTACAATTTGACAATAAGAACAATGGAGTGGTGACCGCCCTCATAACGCTAAGTCTCAATTTGTCGGCATCGGAAATATGCGAGGGACATACTTAGTACTCGTTTGTGAAAGTATATAGACTATAGACGACAATATATTCATGGTTTAGTACAACTCAGACCTACTAGTGGGATGTTGCTAAATTTTAAGTGGGATCATCACGGAATCATTATTTCACTTTTCGAAAAAATAATGATCTAACCGAGATATGAATATAAAATATTGGAATCAGTCTTTTGCATATTAACAGCGCTTAAATTATTCTATGAAAAAAAATTAACTCCATGGCAACATTCTACAAAATACCGTAGAGCAACTAAGATTAATTAATGTGTAAACGTAATAAGTGTGGAATTAAAAACACGTTTTACCTCAAATATAGGAAACTGGCCTTGGATAAACATTTTTTTCCCAAAAATTCGTTTTCATTACGTTCAGAAATTATAATATTTACTACAATTTGCGCTATAATCGCCTTAAGATTCTTGTTACGCTCAACAAGGTTACGAATGTCCCACAATAATTTAAAAGTGAAATATAACTATGAAAATATTAAACGCAAGTTCAAATACTCAAGCGTATTTACGTTTCCTATTTTAAATCCTATTTCAATGTCGTAGATTTATGGTAAAACTTAACCATTTAATATTTAACAAAATAATATTTTAAGAAACAACCCAAGTAGCAAAAAACAAAAAAAGCTTAAATAGTTATCCAAGACATACGGATTTTTTCCACAAACATTACAATATTTTGGTTCTATTTTAACGAATAATTAACGTCTGCAGCTTTGACTAAATTTTTGTGCGAGTTTCTGTTTAAGAAAAATAATGATTTTGCCATGTTTATTTTTTAACCACAGTCCATTAACAACGTGAGGCATTCAAAAGGCCGAGCTGCCTAACATCTACTCTTATTTTGGGTTAAGGGGTCTCAGCAAATATTTACATACATAATTAAACATAATTAAAATTATGAGAACGTAGTATTAAACTAAGTTATTCACTTATATACGCTTAAATAGTATATTGTATAGTATAGTTGTATAATATATTGTAGTATATATCGTGTATGTACAACGTTATCTGATGATTCATACTATTGAGTGAGATTGGGGGATGTCCACTCTATGAACTTTTTTCAAAATTGGGTCAAAAATTTATAGTTTAAGAAATCCGTGAGTCTATCGTGTTGGAAGATTAGAATTAAGTGAATTAATTATAACCCGATATTAATATGTTTTTAACGTTGCTGGATCTTTATAACTGTATTACGAAACTGTATCTCTACTAATAATATCCTGAAATATTGGTATGAATTTGTGTAATGTTACAATAACCTGCTTAGTACACTTGTCTTCTCGTAGCTAACGGTAAAATACTGTATTTTTTTATGATATTGGAAGGCAAACAAGCAGTCGCTCCTTGGAGCGATAACGGTACCAAAAGCGTTACCTGGACTGTTAGTACGGTGACCAAGCAATAATACAGGTATTATTAGTTTAGGAGTTTTACCAGAAAATTATGGGTTATCGGGTGACTGCGGGATCTGCAAAGACCATCCAGAAGACCCAATCTTCTGATGCCAGTCCTTTGATGGCAGCAGCATGGGTTCACACCATGTTCCTGGTCCCAGGCTGCTTTTCAAACCAACTGACCCCCCCCCGATCAGTTGACTAACGGCCCCGATCACCTTTTAGTCGCCTCGACAGACAAAGAATACAGTAATCCTATTCGTCGCCCGGTACTACAGGGCCTAAGGTACGGATACCTACCCTCACTTTACAAAGCGATATCCAAGTCAAAATGGCAAAGACCGCTGAGTACCGGTACGGAACCTGTATTTTTGGTACCAAGCTTTAATTTGAGGTCTTTATATTACAATCTATTAAAAAACACAGGGGCACAACAGCGGGTAACAACGAATTTATTACTTTATTTTTTATTGATTCGTAATCAATCCAGAGTAATAATAAATAGGGGTTATCGAAGAAGGCATTTAATAACTACGTAGTTCGATCACAAATAAGATGGGGTGAGCGCGACAGAAACGAGTAATTTTATCGATTGTCCGTGTCCGCGGGTCAACGGTATCAAGCTAATTGGGTGTTTTCGTATCAGATAAGTCGCCAACCGCCTTAAACACGAATTGATTTAAACGTAGCGCAAAAAACTGAAAAACCGAATTAAATTTTACACAGCTCTTCTTTATATTCTTACTATTTGCAAGGATTGTGTTATTTTGGAAAACGATACTCTCTGCCATCCATGCAAGAGGACTTGACGTAAAGATGTATGTATGTACTATCTGTAAAAGTGCTGTTCTTAAACGAGAACAGCACATTGGTGCAAGCCATTGGTGGTAATTCTGACGAGCAACCAAATAAACGTATTTTACAAACAAAAAGAAGAGATGTTAAATTTGTAACATTCCAGGACATGTTAACTTGTGACGTTTTTATTCAACGTTTTCTGAAGAATATTTTTAAGTCTTGAAATGTCTTGTAAAAACTACGATAGACAGCCGTAAATGTATTTTGTCACTTTTTAACTCCTAACAGAAACCGAAGAGTGTTCTAAGTTTGACACGTCTGTGTGTATCAAAAATGTTTGTCGGTGGCATCATAACTTTCGAACGGCTACGCCGATTTCGATGCGGATTTGTTTTTGACAGCTGACTTGACAGCGATGGTTTTTAGCTTCACTACGAGCAAAAAGCCTACACTTATATTTATACCTATACATCTTTTTAAACCCTAACGGAAAACAAGGGGAATCATAACTCACAAGTTTGACGTGTCTATGTATGTTTGTCTGTGACATCATAACTTTTGAACGAATGGATCGATTTCGATACGAACTATTTTAATTTGAAAACTGACGTGATCGACATGGTTCTTAGCTGTATTAAATAATTTTATTAAGTAAAATTAAGTATTAAGTAAAATTTAATTTACTGTCATTACTTTTAAATTCACAGATATTATTACTATCGTTAAAAGAAGGTAGGCATTGCTTAAAATTAGTCTAGTGGGTATACAGCAAATTTACCAGCGTTGTTGTTAGGCATAACTAGCTTATTATGCTTACAATAATTAGCTTAATCCTATAAATATTATAAATGCGAAAGTTTGTCTGTTACTCCTTCAAGCAAAAACAGCTGAACCAATTTTCACGAAATTTGGTACACACATAGAGGGTAACTTGGATTAACACATAGGATAATTTTTATCCCGAAACAATATTCCCGTGGGCAACGCGGAAAACAGCTACATAGTTACTTTATATTGTTTAGAGATTGATGACCATCTCCCGATCTATAAGGGAAATTCTAGATAATTCGAGTCGAATGCAAACTTTTGGACATGTCACGAATGCTTTAAATGTTACAGAATCCTTCCACCACGTTCGCCGAGAGTGTCGCTTGATCTCAAGGTGAGTAAGTAACATTACTTTTATATAACAACTTTAGAATATTTCAAAAATAATTAATACTTTTTAATGTCGGTGCTTTGGATCACTCTAAGTGCAAAAACTGCAGTTGATATCCCTTTTTTAACGAGTGGAAATTCTCATGGATATTCGCCACTTTCGGGGGAAGGAGTGAGTTATGCCACACTTAAAAAAAAGTATCACTACTCACTCCCATATCCACGAAGGGGTAGCCAGAAGCACGAAAAGGACACACAAGACTAAAAAGACACTTAGTCCCACAATGTGATAGGTGGCAAGCCTATTGCCAGCCGGACATATATGCACTTCCAAAATCTAATTTTTATAATATTGGAAGGCAAACAAGCAGACCGATTTCCTGATGGTAAGAAATTTACGTCGCCTAGAGGCACCAAAGGTGGTAATGGTACGTTGCCTTCCTGAGGTCGGGCTGTTAGACCTCTAACAAAAGTAAGTTTACCGGCTACCTTATCATCCGAACCGAAACACATAAACGGCAAGCACTGACGTTATGGCATAAGGCGGCGGTACCAATCCGGCCAAAATATTTACACTTATACTATTTACCATGTTTACTAGGTGGTAGAGTTTCGTAGCCACTCGCCCGGATTGGTACCACCGCCTTATGTATTCCTGCCGCCATAACGTCATGACGTGTTCCGGTTCGGAGGGTAAGGTAGCCAGTTAACTTATTTTTGCTCGAGGCCTAACATCTCGGCCTCCGGTTGGCAACGCACCATTACCACCTTTGGTGTCTCTAGGCGGCAGAAATTTCTTACCATCAGGAAATCCGTCTGTTTGTTTGCCTTCCAATGTTATATAAAAAAAAATATATGGTAAGCCTATGCTCGCCTTTTACGAGCTTCCTGGCAGGAAGGCAGATGGTCTTTTATGCAAAGGAGCCAGGACTAACACTGGGTTTTTAAATATTAACGTTTAAAAATAATAAAATAATTGAATTTAAAGTTCACCGCTTCCCTTGTGGGTGTAAGCACTCAGTGTACCAATAAACAAATACACCCACAATACCGAACAATAGGTTAATATTTTGATGTTCGTTTATCGGAGCAATAACCCTAAGCTCGCCGCTCGCCGGTTAATGCAAAAAAAGCTCATAATACAAATTTGGGTATTGCGTACAAGTATGTCAAGTCCAACGGTCAATTTTTTTTGAATTAGTTTAATACTCAAAGACCTCAATAGTAATAATAAATTTTCCTAGATTCAGATTCCGAGGTGGTCCAGTATTAATTATATAATGATCCGACAAGTGATTTTCTCTCGTTGACTCATCAATAATGAAATGAAAAAATATTTATTAGCGGAATATGTGTGTTAAAAAGTTGTTACAAAACCATTGAAGCATTTACCACAATGTGGTGTACAGACATTTTAATATTTATTTAATGATATAATGATACATTTATTTTAATATTCGAAAATGTATTTCATTTTATCACAATTTGAATTATTAAACATAAAAAAAAGAAACGCCAAAAACAAACTCCCCGCATTCAGGACTATAACCAATATAACCTATCTTCCTTGTCCTACCACTAGCTAGATCTCGTTAGAGTATTGTGTTCTGCGAGCTAGATGTTCTCATCAATATAAAAAATATGCATTATTAAGTATAACTCAAAACAGTTTTAGACTAAGAACTCACGGGGCGGTTTTTACCCGCACCCGCAGCAGTCGCGGAACTGCAATTTTATTTCAAAACTCACGGGACCGCTAATTTGTGCGGTCACACACCCGTCGCTATTGAAATCATTGCACGCAAATTTGAACCATTCTACGAGCGGGCGATCGCTGCCGCGGGAACCGCCAGCAACCGCTGCTAAACTAGACCCGGCAAATGTCGTTGTGATATATTTTTACTGTGATTTTAGTAAAAAAATTGGGGTGAGTCACCCTCATCACTTAAGGGTATGAGAAATAGATGTTGGCCGATTCTCAGATGTAGTCAATATGCTCATAAAATGTCATGAGGATCGATCAAGCCATTTCAGAGGAGTACGGTAATTAGCATTATGACACGAGAATCACTAGCTAGTACAAAACAAAGTCGCTTCCTCTGTGTCTATGTCCCTTTGTATGCTTAAATATTTAAAACTACGCAACAGATTTTAATACGGTTTTTTTAATATATAAAATGATTGAAGAGGAAGTTTTAAATGTACCTACATTAAAACCGTGCGAAGCAGGGGCGTGCCGCTAGTTTTATATATATAAGTTCTTCAGAACTGTCGCCTCTGTGGTCTAGCGGTCCGGGTGTTGGACTTGACTGCATGAGGTCTCGGGTTCGAATCCCGGGTCGGCCAACAAAAAGAAAATTGGATTTTTCCAATTTTCTAATAAAAATAAAAATGTTGGTCGGGATTGGAAATGTGCCCGTTTGGCGATAGGCTTGCCACCTATCACATTGTGGGACTTAGTGTCTTCGGCTAGTAGTGGTTGCCCTGGTTATGCCTCTGCCTACCCCTTCGGGGATATGGGCGTGAAGATACTCTACGTTCTTCAGAAATAAAGAAGCCGCAATCGCCACAGGCGCGGGTAAAATCCGCTCCGTGTATTCTTAGGCTTACAGCGCTTAATTATGTGTTCACCTAGACAAAGTAGAGATGAAATTATGTTTTTTTTACATTATTATAGCGCTTAAGTTATATGATCTTGGTGTTGATAGTTCCAAAATCAACACATTGTTGAGCAAGCGGTTATTGTCCCCTACATTTGATCGACCTTCAAAGTAAAATGACTCATGAGATATAACAAACTGTGCCATAGCTCGAGATCAATTTGCGCATCTTTTATGTTATCTCCATTTATATCACGTGTAGTTAATAATATATTTACGATAACACGCATTTTAGTGCGATGTTAAATAAACTATTTATTAGCTTAAATGACTTTGTTTATAAGCTTAACGATCATGTTATTCAAATAATACGTGATGCCAAAACTTTGAACCCCTTTTTACGAAAATTGCGCGGACGCAGGAGCATAAAATTTGGCACACTTATAGTTTATGTGTAGGTGCAGTGCAGTAAAGTGCAGAACGCTAATATTTTTTAATAATAATGTTTATAAAGTACATTAAATCAATAAATAAAACATTACCCACACTACCATTTTCGACACACACAAACAAATATATTGATGATAACCATAAAAGATAATAAACGGCGCACTTAAAAGTTTGGAAACAAAGCAGTTGGTCTTGAGAAATGAAGATGGCGTTCTTATCAACAAGATATTCAAACATTATTATAGTTGAATTTCGACCAACGGGCGACCTGCCCCCTTCCTTCCTGCCACGAGGTGTCTTTTTATGATATTGGAAGGATATTGTCCTATAACATGAACTTGAATTTGAATGTCATCAACTTACTTAACATTTATATTTATGACAGTAATGTAAAATTTATATTTATGACAGTTTATATAAAATTTAGATTTTCGTTAAAATTTCTCATGTTGCGTTTAATTTTTTTTCTTTCTTAAGTACCTATCTTCCCCTGACAACATTAACACAACAAAAAATATAGAAATTGGTCAACTCAATAACTCGCAATGCGTAGAGCAAGAGAAATAGATATTCATTGTTAATATTATTATAAACTAGCTGGCCCGGCGAACTTCGTTTCACCGGTTCAGTATGGGATATTATAAAGTATTATTTTTCCCATTTTCCCTGCAACTTTCCCTGTTTTTCTCTTAGTAACAACCTTCTCCTGACAATAAGTAACAAAATAAAAAAAATAATTAGTCAAATCGGTCCAGTCGTTCAGAAGTTATGCGCTTACCAACACATTTAGCGATTCATTTTTTATATTATAGAAGATTTTTTTTTACCCTCCAAACTGGAACACGTCATGACGTTATGGCGGCAGGAATATGTAAGACGGTGGTACCAATCCGGGTGAGTCGCTGCGAATCTCTACCACCTTGTCAGATGTCACGGTGCTAGTGACGGTAAGCCTATGCTCGACTTTTACGAACTGCCTAACAGGAAGGCAGATGGTCTATTCTGCGAAGGAGCCCGGACCAACACAGGGAAAATATAAAAAAAAGTATCTTCACGCCCACATTCCCGAAGGCGATAGGCAGAGGCACAACCAGGGCACCCACGACTAGCCGAAGATACTAAGTCCCACAATGTGTGGCAAGCCTACCGTCAACCGGGCATATATCCTATCCCGAGCAACATTTTTTTTATTAGAAAATCGGAAAAACCGAATTTTCTTTATGTTGCCCGACCCGGGATTCGAACCCGGGACCTCATGCAGTCAAGTCCAACAACTGGAAGGGAAAATATAATATTATAAAAACTCTTCTATTATATTACTATGTAAAAAAAATCTACCGCGTAATCGCGAAACGGTCTTTATGGTCTGGTGGTACCTAAAACTTAACACAACGTTGAATAAGCGGTTAATGTCCTCTCTATACCGGCCTTTAATATAAAACAAATGACTCATATACACGAAACTATTAATAGTCAGCATCTTGGATATCTCTGATCTCTCATAATAATATATACCATTTTCTTAGTACTTGCATACATACACATCTTCACGCCAAGTCCCTTACGGGATAACAGAGAGTATCGAGTGCCAGACTTCACGATGCAGACAATGTACCTTTTTTTTATAATATTGGAAGGCAAACAAGAAGACGGATTTTCTGATGGTAAGAAATTCACGTCCCCTAGAGACGCCAAAGATGGTAATGATGCGTTGCCAACCTGAGGCCGTGATGTAAGGCCTCGAGCAAACGTCAGTTTACCGGCTACCTTACCCTCCAACCGGAACACGTCAACAGCAAGCATTGACGTTATGGCAGCAGGAATAGGTAAAGCGGTGGTACCAATCCGGGCGAGTCGATGCGAAACTCTACCACCTAGTCAGATGTCACAGTGTTAGTGACAGTAAGCCTATGCTCGCCTTTTACGAGCTGCCCGGCTGGAAGGCAGATGGTCTATTCTATAAAGGAGCCCGGACCAACACGGGGGAAACCTAGTATGTTTTTTTTATAACATTGGAAGGTAAACAAGCAGACGGATTTCCTGGTGGTAAGAAATGTATACAGTCCACGACACGAAAGGTGGTAATAGTGCGTTGCCAAGCTGATGCCGGGATGCTAGGCTCGGGGCAAAAGTAAGGTTACCGGCTACCTTTTCCTCCGAACCGGAATACAACAGCAATATGTCAAATGTCAGGGTGTTGGTAACGGTAAGCCTATGCTCGCATTTTATGAGCTGCCAGGCAGGAAGGCATATAATTCTGCAAAGGAGCCCAAACCAACATGGGGGATTACTTTTAAGCGACACCGAGAAAAAGGAGTTTTGTTCTACTATTATGTATGTTAATAACTGTTTTTGTCATATCTGAAACGATCGTATAAAATACTTCTCTATTTAAAAAGGTCACATTGCTATTAAAACTGTTAAAATAGAAAGGAAATCGAGGAAAATAATTAATTTTTGTGTACTTGGTTGACTTACTTATTAAAATAAAAGTCGATTGTTACAGTTTTACTGTTTTAAATTATGTATCTTCACGCCCATATAGGCAGAGGCACAACCAGGGTACCCACGACTAGCCGAAGATAACATTATTGAAATGACACCTTAATTGTGCCTTATAACAATGGAGCTATTGAGATAGATAGATACATTATTTTAGCACTTGTCTCGGTTTTGGGATCTGTTTCTGCAATGTTTAAAAAATAAAACAAAGTCATATCAAAATTCTAACCGTGAGTTTACGGCTTGTCAAGTTTACTATACTCACTAGCGTCTATGTAAATTATTTGTAAGAACACTTTGAACAGCGCCTATATTGGTGGCAAAGAGAAATGAAGAAAGAGAAAACTTACACCAAAAGTGTCATAAATTTTGTAACATACTGAACGTAATCTATACTAACTTATGGTAAAGGCTCAGAAAAGATTTGCATTTTAGTAATATTGCACAGATCATATAGATCATAGGGACATCATTATAGACAGTATCGGAAAGGAACTGAAAATTTCATCGCATGGATGAATACTTTTTTTGTTGTGTTAGTTATTGCCAGGAGAATATTCTTATGAAATAGAAAAACTGAGAACAATTGCAGGGAAAATGGAAAAAAAGACAACGCATTAATACATACAACTGACAGTAGCTGTTAATGAAAAGCGATAGGGTGTCCGAGAGTCGGTTAGTTACATATATTTAAGAAGAAAAAATGAAATGACAATAAATTCAAATTAGTTTAAAATGATAGAAAAGGCTTTCATTATGAGACGGCAGGGAAAAGAGAAATCGCGGAAGCTCTGGCACTGGCTTTGTTACGTCGACATCTCATTTGTGCCAATGGAGCTGGAAGTATCAATAAAATGGTTAGACATTTCTAGATCTTTTGATGTTTTCAAGGCAACATCTATTTAATGGAGTTAAAGATTTTATTTACAGTTAATAAAAAAAAAATCTAACACAATTAAAATTTCAATAAATCCCGAAAAAAAACTTATCTGTAATGTAGCTTACATCTCGATCACGTCGGCTTTTCAAACAAAAAAACTGCATCGAAATCGGTCGGTTTTAACGGAGAATTTATGATACCACAGATACTTGCATATACAGATACATTCAGACACGTCAAACTAAAAACACATCTCTTTTTCCTTGGGGGTTAAAAGAGGAAGGAAACACTGAAGGCCAATAACTAAATAAATTAATATTCCTGGACCACATTCACAAATTTAATTTAACCCTAAACTAAGCTTATGATAATCTCATAGTTGTTAGCTAACGATATTAGTGCACAGAATTTTCTTAAATATAAACGAGATTAACATTCTTTATAAACATACCCTGACCTAGAAATATCAATATTTAGGTATTTATTACACAAATGCTTACCGCGTCGAGAATATAACCCCAAAAAATTAGTTACTGGCGTTAGGCGTGTACGCTAACCCTTCAACATACAAGGTGGTCAAATGCAAAATCTATAAACGATCTAACCCTATGCATGTTATATTAGTTATAGCGATTATAAGGCGTATAAGGCGCAAAACATACATATGGAATTTTGTTACGGAATTCCGTTTCGAACGTAGCGAGTCCATACAAATCTTTAGAGCCACACCTTACTTTCGGAATTTTGCAGTATGGAATTAAGAGCGGATTTGTATGGGCGATAATTTCCGCATGTATGTGGTGGACCTAATATTAGCAGGTGGCAGATCAAATTCAATTTAACTACCGTATCAATTTTAATTGCGAATAAATTTCAGATGCTAATAATTTATACAATGTTTAAATTAAAGCAGATGTCCGCCTCTATAACATTATGTGTTTGTTAGTTTAAACTCCTACCACATTACAACAACAAAATTTTACACTCCCGTTTAACTAAACACTGTATAAAATTTACATCTAACGAAAAAATGCTACAGGTGGATGACGTGGCAGCATTTAATTGGTTGAGAACACAATTTTGGATAGCGTTTAGTAAAAAATGTGTTTAACACGTGTTTATTTTTTTTTGTAGTAAGGCGGCTGAAGTTTTACGGGACGAATTTAATTGAGACTTTTAATGTTAAATAGTACATTTATTAAGAAATCTTTATAAATACACATATTTTAAAATGTTTTAGCAGAGGAAGCTTGGGGTAATTTTACATATTTTTAAAAAAAATCAGTAGTTTAAGTACTAGTTTAATTTGAAGCCACTAAATATTGTTGCCGTATTAATGTTATTAGTTCTCTCCAGCGCAAACCCGTTTACATATCGGGCTAAAAAGAAGCCTACGTCACTCTTTAGCCTTTTAACTATCCCAAAAAAAAAACATCACTTCATTGCTCCGTTGCGACGTAAACTGGACAAATATATTTTCGAATTAATTATATTATTATAGATAGTCAACAAATAATAATCTACAATAACTATAGGTACAATTTATTTAATTGTTATCGATTACTTATTTATGATTTATATCGATTAACAAAGATCTAGGTCGCGTGTTATCTATATTGGAAATTGGAATATCTACGCGATACCTAAGTCTGTCGTAAATATTTTCGCTGTCGCAGCGAAAGGGTTACTTGGATTATATTTTTGTTAGCTAGCTCCAGCGACGTGTTCTTGATACTACCTACAATTAAAATTGACTAAATGAGGTGTCGGGTTCGATTCCCTACTAGGGCAAATCAACAAAAACAACGTTGTCCGGGACTGGATAAGTGTCCTGTTTTAGATGTCATACGGAGAATTTGACGATATAAAACCAAATCCTCATTTCGCGTGCAAATCGCTTCCCGCCTGAAAGGATTGACCAATTTTGCTAATTTACCTTTTGTTGTGTTGGTTATTGTCAAGAGGAGGTTCTTATGAAAAAGAACTAAGAAAATTGCAGATAAAATAAGAAAAAAAATCCTTATTTTTTTCCTATACAAAGTGTTTGTCGCTGTTAAGCGATACGAAGTTCGTTCGATTCTAGTATTTAATAAAATTTTAATTGTTATCTGTCTTTTATGGCATAGACAGATTAATATAAAGATCTAGGTCAAACTTTATCAATATCGGAAATCGAAATATCTACGCTTCAGTGTCAGTAATTAATACGGAATAAAAAAATATTTACTTAACACGGTTTTGAACTTGTAGAATAGTTTATAATATTTTTATTCTTTTTTAAAGTGTAGGGATGTGACGATCTCATCACCCATAGTGAAATTTAGATTAGTGGGCTATAGTGCAGTCGGTTGGTGCTAGCATTTGTCATGTTCTAATGGAGAATAAGTCGGTAGCTTACTACGCTATCTGTTTTGCAGGATCTTACGTTACTTGCACAAGTTTTCGGGCTGCTCTACCTTCCTGCAAGGAACAGGATAATGGCGACCACTGATTTTAAAGTGGCAAGTATGTTTAAAGGCAATATCATTAATAATTCAGTATATCAAATTACTAGACCACTACCGCGAGCGATAGGGTCGTCACGTCCCAACACCGAGATATTAAAAACAGAGCCCATGGGCGAAAGCCTGTATATATTTTTGATTCTTAATTAAAAATATAAACAAAAGGAATTCCCACGTTAAAATAACAAAATATGCAATTATTTATCTAGAGGGAGTTTGGCGATAATTTATTATCTTTTATGACAATGAAGTTATTACTGGCAGAGGTAAACAACATTTATGACTGTCATTTTGTATTTGCCAACGTTTTTGTATTATAATTTAAATTTGAATATGTAGAAACATACAAGACGAACTGTAACATTATCTTTTGCTATAATGTAATATCCAATTTGCAACATTAATATCTCTATCACTACATAATATAAAACAAAGCCGCTTCCTCTGTCCCTATGTCCCTTTGTATGCTTAAATCTTCAAAAATACGGAACGCATTTTGATCCGGTTTTTAAATAGATAAAGTGATTACGTAGAAAGGTTTATATGTATATTTTATACCCATGCGAAGCCGGGGCGGACCGCTAGTTTTATATAATTTATTAACATCTCTTTAACAGAAATGTTAAACTTACTCAAATTTTTCAATTTGTTTTTCTAAAGCAACAACGAATGGATTTTGATATTTTTTTAAGCCATGATATAAATTTCATCAAGTCTAACAACCGATTTTTGAGTTATCCTTACTAATCCATAATAATATTACAAAGTAAGGATCTTTGTTTCTCACGCCTAAACCGCTTGACCGATTTTGATGAAATTTGATTGCCATATAATTAACGACTAGAGTTTAAAAAACATGCTACGTTTTTAAAAAAAATCAACCCCCGAGGGGTTATAATTGTGGATAAAAGTTTCTATCAAAATCATAACCATTCTATGCTGACGAAGTCGTGTGTTTACAGCTAGTACTTAAGAACCCTTTTTTGGTTATTTAGAAGACGTGATAATAAAATTGGAGTCGTCTGTACAATTTTGTGCAAAAAAAAATAGTCATAATAAAGATAACTCTTTTTAACGAAGATATTGAAAAGTCAAAACAATTAAGACCTTTAAGAAGATCACTTGAGATTAATAAATCGCGTAACCTAATACTCTCAATTTTGGGAGGGACGAAAGAATACGGTTCAAATCCTGTATTGGATCAAATCCTGACTACCAATGTCAAAAAATCAGTGAAAAAATTGACAAATATTTTAAATTAGACACGCGTTGAGTTGAAAACATTCTGCGTTATTATTGGTGATTGAAAATACTAAAATTATATAACTTAAATTTTTTCGACAACAAACCTAAAAAACACTAAAAAAATGGTCAATATATCATACTTCTACAAATTTCAAAGAAAGTAAAAATTCGCCCCTTACTGGATTTGAAACTGTACCCTTTCGTCTCAATCCGAAGCCATTTGAGCAACTGAGGATTCAGATCCCGTGGTGAAATTTTTAATACTTTCCTTTACTGTTAACGCGGGTGGTTATGTCCAATAGATACACAGTTCTGAGTACCTAATGAGTTCATCGTTACAGATGAAATTCACATTTATAATGGCCATAATATTCGTTTCTCTCAAGGTATTTTTATTTTAACACTTGCTCTGTCCTAAGCACAAGATTTTTTTCCAGTTTTAAAGAAACAAAGAAATATAATATTTTTCCAGTCCCTGTCCTAAGCATAAAAAAATTTCCGATTTTAAAGAAACAAAATAATATAATGTTTTTTTTCTTGCTACAGCCAGTCAAATCTGCATCGTAATGCAACCTCTACGCTATTGAGCAAAGTTTCCAGACAGTTTCGATTTGAATTCGCGTCAGGATTGAGTCTCCAGACAGAATGGACGGTTTGAGTTTACAATCCACGCATGTCTAGACGGGATTCTAGATTCACTCCAGAGATTTTTCCATTAATATAAACTTAATTCTGTTACACTTTGTAAGCTTAGTGAAGCGGTTTCGTCCAGTCTGCGTCGTTTATTTGCTTAGCTTCTGCATATTACGTATTCAAAGGGATGGGAGGAAAATGTATATTAAACTAATATATGAGGAGAAAGTTTGAAGTTTTGAGTGAAAATAAAGTAAGTATCTTCACGCCAATATCCCTGAAGTTCTCTTCAGTTTCTATCACAAAGTGATAGGCGGCCCTATCGTCAACCGGTCAACATGTTTTTTTTTATTGGAAATCCACATTTTCTCATTGTTGCCCGACCCGGGATTCGAACCCGGGATCTAATGAAGTCAAGTCCAACACTAGGAAGTCACTAGACCACACAAACAAAATATCACACGAAAAAGAGATAATACACAGGATTTTAAGTAAGCTTTGATTAATTCTACTGAGTACCAACTACGCTTATTTAAGGAGAATGCTGCCTTTTCCAAATAAAATAGAAACAAATGAGATGGAACATTTTAGGTCAACAAACATTTAGTCCTAAGGATGTCTCCGTTTCTTGTCTCTGTTCTTCGAAGATTAGGCAAATAGGCTCTACCTTTTCCTATTACTGTTAACCACGGTCACCTCGGAATCATAACTTACCTTCCTTAGAAAGAACCATCATAGTCAGTCGCTTATTGGCCAAGTAATCGCGTAACAAACAATCGATACCCTCTTCCACTTCGAAATACTACTACTAATATTCCACTGTGAAACCAAATGAAATACTCCAACCATATGGAATACACACAGTTAAACTGCAATAATTAATACTCTTTACCACTACAATAAAAAAAGAAGTAGTATCTTCACGCCCATATCCAGGAAGAACTGGGCAGAGGCACAACCAGACACCCACAACTAGCCGAAGACACTAAGTCCCACAATGTGATAGGTGGCAAGCCCATCGCCAACCGGATACATATCCAATCCCGAGCAACCTTTTTTTGTTAGAAAATTGGAAAAACCCAATTTTCTTTTAATTGTCCGACCCGGGATTCGAACCCGGGACCTCATGCAGTAAAGTGCAACAACTGAACCGCTAGACCATAAAGGCGATTACTACATGCTCTATAAGTCGCAAGGATATAACAATAGTTGTTTAATAATAAAGGCTGCCATGTTTTTGTATGGTCAAACATCGAATTAATATTGATGATAAAGCGCAATACAACAAAAACCGACCCTAACTGTTTTTACTGTGTCGCGATTTGTTTTTGATAACTCTTTTAACCGACTTCAAATTTCTTCTTTATTTAAAACTAGCAGTTTCACGCAGCTTCGCCTGCGTAACTTGGCTTCTACTATACCGATTTGGATGAAACAAAGCCTATGTCACTCGTGGATAATGTAGCTTTCGAATGGTGAAAGAATTTTTAATATCGGTCCAGCAATTTTTGAGCCTATTCATTACAACCAAACAAACAAACAAACAAAGTTTTCCTCTTTATAATATTATTAGTATGATTTATTTTAAAACCACTAGTCAGATTATTCCAATTTTTTAATCAAAAAATGTTTTATGGGCGTGAAGATACTTTACTTTACTTTACTAGTCATAACCTCGGCATTTTCTTTTGACCTTTTCCTCGTGTTGGTCCAGGCTCTTTTGGAGAATAGACCTTGCTGCCAGGCAGCTCGTAAAACGCGAGCATAGGCTTACTGTCACGAACACCGTAACATCCTACAAGGTTATCCTGGTAGTTCGTTCAGAGTAGTACCACCGCCTTACCTATTCCTGGCGCCATAATCAGTACTTGCCGTTGTCGTGTTCCGGTTCGGAGGGTAAGGTAGCCGTTAAACTTACTTTTGCTCGAGGCCTAACATCCCTGTGTCAGGTTGGCATCGCACCATTACCCCCTTTGTTATCAAGGCGGCGTGAATTTCTCACCGTCAGGAAATCCGTCTGCTTATTTGCCCTCAAACATCATTAAAAAATACTTTCCAAATAAGAGTTATTAAATTCGGTTTGTTTGGCCGTGTAATCGCATAACAAACATACAGTCGGATTAAGAAGCTCCTCTTTTTTTGGAGTCGGTTAACAATATAATGCGTCGAATATATTCACGCACGTTTAGCGCTAATTTTAGGTGGAGTAGCGACGCGGCCGAGGCATTTCAGGTTCCCAAACAAAGGACTTCTCGCCCAAGTCTTGGAACTCGTTGGATGACCGCCAGGAAGCTAAATAACCACAGATATTAATACCAAAATGAGTCGCAGATAGACGGTCATTTTATTCAGTATAGTACTACTATTGAAATTAGGCGCTTCGGCTTTATACTTTTTACTCTTTACACTTTTATTTTGAAATTGGCCAACTAACCGCAAGGCTTGGGTTCGATTCCCGACGGGGACAGGCATTTGTATGTTGAACATTTAGATGTCTGCATTTCCGGGTCTGGTTGTTTATTAAATGTATTCTAATATCTATTTAAGTATTTCTATGTATTAGAATCGTTGACTAACACCATAACACAAGCGTATAATTTGCTTACTTTGGGGTTAGATTCAATTTGTGTAACTTGTCCAAAGATATTTCTTTATTTGTTTAATCTAAAAGATAAGCGAAATGATTAATTATGTGATAACAACTTTTTATAGATATATCTTTAAAATACATTCGGATTTCCGAAGCTTGACGAATATAGCTGAAGTGCATAATTTAAATGGTACTACTGTACCTAATATTTGAAGGTCCTAGAATGACATACTTACTCGATTTCAAATTCCTACATCGCATCGAGCAGAAGAGTAACCCTACTGTAGGGTTATTCTGGAATCTTGATTTTACGGAATAGGGAATTTGGAATCGAAATTGTTATTTCAAGTACTTTTACACAACATAAATCGAATTTGTTTAATTTTTACGCAACTAAATGTTAATAATCCGCTAGTACTGTGTTGAAGAGTACCTAAAATGAGACATTCAATTCCAATTTGCATGAAATCGAGATTCAAGTGTAACCCTACTGGATCAATACGGGAGAAATACCTTCACCGCTTTACTGTGAAACCATATGAAATACTCATACACACAGTTAAACTGCAATAATTAATACTCTTTGCCGCTACAATAAAAAAGAAGTAGTACCTTCACGCCCATATCCCCGAAGGAGAAGGCAGAGGCACAACCAGGGTACCCACTGCTAGCCGAAGACACTAAGTCCCACAATGAGATAGCTGGCAAGCCTATCGCCAACCGGGCAGATATCTAATCGGGCAACGTTATCTTTATTAGAAAATTGAAAATATATATTTTTTTATTTTTTCTGTTGCTCATCCCAGGGATCAAACACGGGACCTCAAGAAGTTAAGTCCGACGCCGGACCGCTAGACCACAGGGGCGATCCGTAATAATAACAAGCTTGAATAACTAATGGCATCCATAACACAATAAGGAAGTAATCACCTGATGATAATATTGCAAATTGTTTACGAACATTAATTAGGTACAATTGTGTCCTCTTCACACTGATTACTGGGCTGGGGTTTAACCGAACCATGGGAATTTCGAAGAGCCCGGTTCCTATAATCAACGAACCGTAAACCGTAAGTATAACTATTGGTAGTTTGCCTAAATGTATTGAATGTTGCTCATAGTTATACAAAATAATTAGAGTTAATATTCAAAAACGAACGAATGTAGTTAATCTTTTTACTGTTTGCACAAAAAAAGATTAACCATTCATAAGCAAAACGACTCGTTTTTAAATATATGAACCTGAGCCTAAAACGTTATTATCGCATGACCTGTAAAAAACCGACTTTTGTACGATCATTTTCATAACAAAAAATTTGTATTTTCTAGGAAAAAATTTCCCTATTATTCCATCAGATCAAGACTTCCAGACGGCAATTGGACCACCTCGGAAGTACGCTCTTTTAAACCAAAAAACATTTTTTGAAATCTGTTCAGAAATGATTTTTTCTAAGTCTGTCAAACGGATTTAAATCGACTAAATGGTCACAATTCTGCTTTTTTATTGCATTAGAAAGCGAACAAGCAAGCCACTGTCCTGGTAGTAAGAGACAGTCATGGTATATAAACACCATAGACGTTATAGGTTAGTCCCTGTCCCGTAGCCGGAGTTAGAGTTACGCCTAATGAGCAAGTTTAGCAGCTACCCTACCTTAGACCGAACGAACAGATTAGATCGCTGGATATCTATTCGGGCAAGTTACTGCTCAGCATTTTACCGCCAGTGAACTTGTTGGGTTGATAATTACTTCTGTAAAATAATAGTTTCACAAGCAGCAAGACAGAAAGGATGTGCCTTTCTGTCTGGCCTTATTACCTATTCTATGCAGGGAGCAACACTGATGATAACTTATAAGAGTAGTTCAAGTACATGCGCCTTGCAACCGAGCAAAACCGCGGCGAATAGCTAGTGAATAATATGACGAGGGGACAAAATAACTAAATGGTGAAAATAAATCTTGATATTCGAGAACATTTGGCAAGTCGAGGGGTTTGTTTCTTTAATGTGCGTATCTTGTTTTGGTTTTATACAAAATTAACGAAGCTCTAGCATTTCTTGTGCCAAGTTAAATACTCGGTTCATTAAATTTATCAAGTTGGATGAAAGTTACCGACCGATATCCAATTTTTGTAAAGGTTTAGAAACGTAGTTAGTGCGATCATGAAGAAGGAATGACAGACGAAAGATTGACAACTGTAATGTATGTGTATGCAACGCAAACTCAAAATAGATGCAGACAATGGGAGTGAGCTACGTTGACATTTTACAAGGTGGTAGCAAGAGTCTCCGAAATCGGCATGTTTCTTGAAAAGAGTAATGAGTTTGAAGGAAGCTAGACAAATCTGCATGGATCGTGTCATTTACGGCCGAAGTTAATTAACCTATCTGCAGACAAAGGTAGGCCCTTCCGGAGTTTTGTTGCAAAGATATCTTTCATAGTTACTGAAAAATAACAGCGTTTACCTATCACTGTCACGATTTCTAATCTTAGATAAGTTATTAATAATCGCCATTAGCATCGATACTCTTTGACTCATGGTATATATAAATAAGCGCAGCAGAACATCAAATATAGACTCCAACTATTTCAACATTGTGACACGAACATTATTTTATCGAAAGAAAGCGAAATGATTTCGAAATGTTCACATAAATTTTATCAACATCCTACTAGTACTTTTTGAGTGATGAGCCCACCTCGGAATCATGATCTAGGTATCTTTGTAAGAAAGAACCTTTAAAACTGGCTGGTTGATTTGGCCAAGTAATCGCGGAACAAACATGCTAAAAATAAAAAATAAATATAACGTACAATTGAGAACATTCTCCTTTTTTGGAGTGTTGCCATATTATCTTTCTAAATCCACAACTATTAAGAACATTTACTAAAATGTCCAAAATCATCACAATCTATTAAAACGCCATTTCATCCAAAACCGGATGTTTTATGGAAGTACAAAACACGAAAATCCTTTCTCTCCAGTGAAAGTCGATCATCAACGTGTGATCAACAAAACTAATTTGTAGAGAAAACACAAATGATTCAGTGAAATCCAGTTGACGGTGATGTGAAACTGTGTCACAACTCATAAGCTTAATCGCCTCTGTGGTCTAGCGGTTCGGGTGTTGGGCTTAACTGCATGAGGTCCCGGGTTCGAATCCTGGGTCGGCCAACAAAAAGAAAATTGGATTTTTCCAATTTTCTAATAAAAAAAAATGTTGGTCGGGATTGGAAATGTGCCCGGTTGACGATAGGCTCTAAGACGCTAAGCCGAAGACACTAAGTCTCACATTGTGGGACTTAGTGTCTTCGGCTAGTCGTGGGTGGCCTGGTTGTGCCTCTGCCTACCTCTTCGGGGATATGGGCGTGAAGATATTTTATCATCGAAATGAACAAAAAAATTACAGTTAAATACAAAGCCAGACTATCATATGAGATTTTTTTATTGTCAGCATGGTATATATTGTTTTCATATAAACTTTCGACCCCCTATTGTCTTTTTTTTCCATAAGAAGCTCTACTGAGCATCTTCTTAGACATAACAATCTAGTATATAGACTAATGAATCATCAAAATGAATTAAAAATGACAGTCAAATACAAAACCAGACTATCAGATATTTTTTTATTTATAGCTAACTAGCTGATTACCCGTGCCTTGGTCAGCATAGTATATATTTCCATATAAACTTTCGACCTCCTAATAAAGTCTTTTTTTTCTCCATGAGAAGCTCTACTGAGCATTTTCTTCGACATTACAATCTAGTCTATAGACTAATGAGTAATTCTAATTTCTCTTAATCTTCTAAGCTACAGTCTCTAATGCCCGGTTCCTATAATCAACGAATCGTAATCCGTCAGCTAAACCATTCGTAGTTTGTTCAAAAGTAACGGAGCGTTACCAATATTTTCAAAAAATGTTTAGAATCAATAGTCGGAAACGAGCAACCGTTGTTAGTAATCTTACTAAGCGTACAAAATACTACCATCCGTAATAAAACGACTCGTTTTTTGAATATAGGAATCGGGCATTAGTCCATCAAATTTTACTTAGTGTCTCCCAAATTAAGTTCCATTGGTATCTTGAAATTAAATCACTGTCACTTGAATTTGAATAAAGTCTTTTGGGGTTATTTTTTTAAAGTAGCTTATGTTTCAATTATATGTAAACAGAATGGGACCAGCGGTTGAACTGTGAAAGCATAACAACCAGAGGGACTTCCGCACTTGTAACATTATTAACTTTACCTTTAATCTCTTCAAAGACAACTGGACAATTAAGATCGAACTTCATCAGGTAAGTTCGTTTGATTATCCGAGTATGAAGTATGAATATGGAAGTGTAGATGTCACTCAGAACAACAGTTTGCAATATCTCATCGATGTTCAGAGGGTAAGGGAGCCGGTAAGATTACTTTCACTTTTGCTAGAGGCTAACATCCCGGCTTCAGGTTAGCAACGCACCATTACCACCTTTGGTGTCTTTAGGCGGCGTGAATTTCTTACCATCTGGAAATCCGTCTTGCTTGTTTGCTTTCCAATATCATACACCCTATTTATATACGTGTAAATATCAATGATTTCCCACCATTAGGAAATATGTCTGCTTTGTCTTTCTATGTTATAAAAGACAGCCTTGAAAACATCCTTCTCAACGCTGTAGTATTATAAATAAAAAAGAAGGTAATTAAGATTCATAAAAGCTCCTTCCAAAGAGTATTACACTACCAATATGAAACCGAGGGACAGGGTTCATTTCAACGTCCAGTCAAAGATCATAAAACCTTAAATAGCACGGCAACTCCCTACAAATGAATATGCGCAGCTGGGTTTTCGGATAAACAACGTCATTACCGTCGTTATGATGCTATATGGCGTATTTTAGGAGTTAGCTTGTAACGAACAAACAAACATGATTCGGCCAGCGATTCTTTGTAAATATATGAAACATAACACGCATTACATATCCTTTAAAGATGTTGAAAAACTTAGTTATTTATACAGCTACATCTGTAGGGTTACTATTGAAATTCGATTCATGCAATATTGGAAATTGAAATCGGATATGTCATTTTAGATAGTCTTGAACACAATACTAGCGAATAATTGACATTTAGTTACTAATCTAACTATATAAAATCAATGCCTTTTCGTTGTAATTTTATAACTCAAGAACGGGCTCACCTATACAAACCAAATGTTTACGCTCTGTTCGATTATTTACTAGATGGTTTACGTGAAGTTTGCATTAAATCGGTCCAGCGCTTCTTCATTTATCACATTTTTATGACAAATGAATTCAATAAATGGCGAATCATTTTGTTAATGGGTATTTTTCAGTCAAATTGAAACTTTTTGCTGACACATTGAAATTTTTTTTAGTTGTTTCTTTCTTTTGTGTTTTGTTTTGTTATGTCAGTAATGCGGTCATATACGTAGCGAAGCACGTATATTTGCTTTATATTAGCGGCTGCTACTTAATAATAAATTATTTTATCGGATTCGCTGGATTCTTATGACACTAAATGTTAATAAGCCTCTAGAACTGTGTCCAAGAGTACCTAAAATGACATACCCGATTCCAATTTCCAATTTAATGAAATCGAGTTTCGAGAGTAGCCCCACTGCTTTATCGTCAAAGATTGACAAAGCTGATATAAAATGCCAATGAAGATGGATGTTGGTACCCGGGGAAGCCAACTTCGACATTTCACAATCAAATCACTCGGTTATATTCCTTAGGGAATACTTATATGTTAAAAAGAAATGTATGTGGGAGGAGCCAGGCATTAAAATCAGTCCATCAATTTTACTTTTATAATAGACTAGCTCACCCGGGGAACTTTGTACCAGTTGAATAAAACGTCTGTAACAGTTTTATTGAAAAAAATTCCTCGATTTTGAAATTTCTCATTGGTGCTCCGCTTCTATTGGTCGTAGCGTGATTTTTTGTAGCCTATAGCCTTTTTTATTAACTGGGCTGTCGACCACAGGCTTTTTTTTAAATCGGACCAGCAGTTCCTGAGATATGCGCGCTCAAGCAAACAAACAAACTCCTCAGTTTTATAATATGAGTTTAGATATGTACCTACAGGTAAAGTCATCTGTTTATATATGCTGGATCGTGTTAAATTATTGTATTCTTAAATAAATGGGATCGTTTTATACGTTCCTAAGTATCTTTTTAAGTTCTTATTTGTTTATAGGTCAAGGTAGAACGAACACAGGGAAGATTTTTGAGACAGAGAAGATAGATTTTTTTCTTATTTTCGGTATTTAAAGCAAAATCAAACTTAATCTGTATAATCTATTATATTTCTTTACATTGAAAAAAAAGCCCTATTTCCCGTGGTCACCGCATCAGCTGTGAACGGATGGACCAATTTTGCTTATTCTTTTTTTGTTGTGTCAGTTATTGTCATGACAAGGTTACTATGAGGAGTAAAGCTGGGGATATTGCAAGGAAAATGTGAAAAACAATGCTTTAATCCATACAAACAATTAGTGACCGTTAATGTCAAGTGAAACGAAGTTCGCCGGGTTGGTTAGTCTATACATATATATATTATATAAAAACGAATCCCCATTTCGCGTCATCATCGCACGTATGTCACGAGCGCATAATTATCTCAATTATTTTTTGTCGTATTAGTTATTGCTCGAGGGTTCATTAGCAAAAAAATAATATAATAGTGACAGGACGACGTCTGTCATATCAACTAGGAAGTATAATAAGGGGGTTTGGTGCCATCGAGAGAAAAGATGGTCGAAGTTTTTCATAATTATTGAATTTCGTGTTGATATTGAGTGAAATTAGTCAATTTTTGTGGCATTTTGTACAATTTTGTTTAGTGCAAGTGCACATATTAATCATGATGAAATTAGCGTAAAGTGTATTTCCACGTTGCCGCCAAATCTCACTATATAAGCTTAAGTAATGAGGTTATCGCTTAACCTAAAATCCTGACACGACGTATGACTAATTATGATTGAATCCCGAATTTGGGAAATTCGATACAAATATCTACTTAACTAATGGCAAAATACGAACGAGAATGACAAAACCTAAAGAAAGAAAGAAGAAGTATAACAACCTGCTGTACATGGATGAAGATATTTTTCGAGCGTCTTGAGGAAGACCTTAAGATCTTAAAAAATAATTTTTATCTTAGTAAGCATTAGTGATATCAAAATAACTGCTTCGTACTAGGAATTTCACAATAATCTCACTCATATCTAAAGCCCGAGCCTTGAATGTGAAGTATCACCGAAACTAAACTGGACATAAGCTGTGTAACAAAAGAAGGTTTAGCTGTAATAGCGGCGCCGCCTTTCCTTTGTGCGTGCTAAGCCGACAATCGCATAAGAAGAGATAATATCATTTCACAATCCTACTAATATTATACCGCCTCCTTGATCGAGTGGCTAGCGTACACGCCTAACTACACCGACCAACCGCGAGGCTCGAATTCGATTCCCGACGGGGGAATGTAATAAACATTTAATAAACATTTGTGTAATAAACATTTAGATGTCTGCAATTCCGGGTCTGGGTGTTTATTAAATTTATTCTGGTATGTCTATTTAAGTATTTCTATCGTTGACAAACACCAATAACACAAGCATGCAATTTGCTTACTTTAAGGTTAGATTCAATTTTTGTGACTGGTCAAGGGATTTATTTATTATAAATTGCAAAAGTTTGTAAGAACAGATGAATGTTTGTTACTCTTTCACACACAAACTACTGAACGAATTTAGATGAAACTTTACTGAAATACTTCTTATGCATTAAATTAGCACAGAAGTTACAATTTATCAAAATATTAAATAGGTACGCAGATAATGGCGCGGGTGGAAACTAGTATAAATTAATACTTTATTATTAACTTTGTTCCACCCGCTACGATTGTTTGGGAAAAATTAAAATGTTGTTTTTCCTAGTGTCCTCGTAGTCGGATGAGATAAAAAGATTTAGCTAAGATACACAATTTTCATACAATTTCAATTTAACAAATTTATTAATTAGGAGGTCTTTCATGTCATCAGGAAGTTTATTGTAAAACCGTATACATTGGCCCTTAAAAGAATGTCTTATCCTGTGGAGACAAGACACATGCACAGCAAGATTATTTTTATTCCTTGTATTGACATAGTGTACATCACATTTTTTTAATGAACTTACATTTCGGTGGACATAATATATTACATTTTCAAAAACGCTTTTTCCCCTTGTTGGTCCGGGCTCCTTTGCATAATAGACCATCTGCCTTCCTGCCAGGCAGCTCGTAAAAGGCGAGCATAAGCTTACCGTCACTAACACAGTGACATCTGACTAGGTGGTAGAGTTTCGCAGCGACTCACCCGGATTGATACCACCCGCCTTACCTATTCCTGCCGCCATAATGTTATGACGTGTTCCTTTATTGAGGGTAAGGTAGTCGGTAAACTTACTTTTGATCGAGGCCTAACATCCCGGCCTAATGCACCATTACCACCTTTGGTGTCCCTAGGCGGCGTGCATTTCTTACTATCAGGAAATCCGTCCGCTTGTTTTCCTTCCATTATTATAAAAAAATATTCTGGAAACTACATAGATATAACAGTGAGCATTAACGTTTTGTAGACAGGAGTAGACAAGCCGGTGCTACTAATTTTGACGAGCCACTACACAACACTCGACTACCTAGTTTTAAATAGATTTGATTTGACCTAGCATGGAAACTATTAAATCATGGGGTCATCACATCCCTACAGCGGATACAAACTATAAAAACGACAAGTGGTACGAACTTCGCTGTAATCAGTCTGGCATTGGAAATTAGTATTGATTATAATCAGTCGTCATTACATAGATCAAAGTCGTTTTCAGCTGTCTGACCCCATGTATGCTTAGATCTTTAGAATTATGCAACGGATTTTGATGCGGTTTTTGGAATAGATAAACAGATTAAAAAGAAAGGTGTATATGTATAATAACATAGATATTAGTCCACCCGCGTGAAGCCGGGACGGGCTGCTAGTATTCAATAAGTTTAGGCAACTAATTGGATCACAAAATGATTCATTAAAAGTATTGGAGGGAAACTAAACACCGTTATAAGTTTTCCTTTCTTTGTTCACTATTTACTTGACCCCGGTTGACTAGCGTTTGTGCAAGGAATAATAGCTTTCGTGTCATCGTCTTTGAAGTCATGCTTTTTATATCAGTTAAAATAGGGTTGGCAAAAAAAAATACAGATACGTTACACATTAATTAAGTTATTCGGACTATAGATTTATTCTGTCTGCATTTCCGGGTCTGGATGTTTATTACATTTGTTCCTTTATATAGTACTTAATTAAGTATTTATATTTATTAGAATCGTTGACAAATACACTTGACGTAAGCACATAAATTGCTTTAAAGACTTTGAGGTTATGTCCAGGGATATGTATTATATTTGTCCAGGGATATGTATCATTTTATACTAAATTTTAGTTCAGCGAAATCCACAAATTATTCCTCTCATTTTGTGGATATGTGATAATATAATGATGGCATTATATTATCACATATCCAAGAAATATTCGAATGTAATCTGTTTTACTGGTATTTTGATACGAGTCTAATGAGTTTTGCAGGCGCTTGTTTCTTTTGTCAATATTTACTTCAGATCAAAATATTAAGTGTATTTTTTTTGTTATTTTTTAATAATGGTAGGTAAGGGAAAGGTGGAAAAGTTTCTGCGACACTCGACCACGTCTTGTTGGTAACTACCGATATAATCTATTTTCGCCTCGTATTAACTGTTAGGCATGGAGAAAGCCAACAGGTTACTCAGTCAGACAAAAAATAAGGTTTGTTTATGCAAAATATTGATTTTTTTTTAATTTAAAAAAATCCACGAGTTGTCAACCCTAAGCTTAAGTGACATCGTATGTCGGTCAAAAGGTGATTCATCTTACCGTAAGCGGTTACAAACATGGACATGCTACATCGTATTTACCGTTACTTACGCGGTTGCAGGAGAAACCAGTACGCCTTATTATATACAGTTTTAATGTTCACGTGGGATACTTACAAAACATCAATTTTCTGACCTTACTAGCCGAACCGGCGAATTTCGTATGGCTTGACTTTAACAGCCGCTAAATGTTTGTACGGATTAAAGCTGTTAAACTGTATTGAAAAAATGGGAAATTGTTTTTCCCATTTCCCTGCAGTTTTCCCGGATTTTATTTTAATAAGAAACTTCCTACAGATTCTATACTTCTCATCGTCGGAGCTTGGTGGAATTCCATTCTTGATGTAATTTATTTAAAAGCACTTGTACTTTCCACAATATATTTTATTATTTTTTATTTTTATAATTTAGCCAACCTGTTTCGCTATACAAGCATCATCAGGGCTATATAACAACTGAAGTTTTGTTAAAAATAATACCGTCTAATTGTCACCTTAAAAAATAGTAGCTAATTGGCGGTTAGGTAAAGGGGATTCTGCTTTTGCGAAGCATTTATTAAAGGAAGGTCACTGTTTTGATCCATTAAATAACTTTAAAGCCCTTCATTTTTGTAACAAAGGTACGAAACTCAATTCCTTAGAGGCTTTAGAAATTAATAGAAGGAAAAGGGACCCCAAATTATTAAATGATCAGGTAGATTTTAATAGTTCTCCACTGCTTAACATGTTTTTTAATGAATAGATTTTTACATACACAAATAATTTTTAATAAATAAATAGATATCTATAGCATTCTTAGGAGTAAATAATTAATTCTGACAGCCATTTTTTTGACATAGTTTTATTTAGCGTAATCATTTGACATTTCCTTTTATTTTATTATAATTATTTTATATTTCTATTGAATTTTGTAATGTATAAAGTTTTAATTTGACATTTATTATTATTATTATTATTATTTTGACATCATTTGTAATTTTCGGTATTTCGAGATGTTTTTTGTTGTACAATGTGGTTTTTACCAAAGTAGTTTGATTTATTGATTTTATTTTACCATTATTAGAATAATTAATTTTTAATTTGATTTACATTTTTCAAGCATTTATTAATAGTAGAATTTAGTTTAATAAATATCATTATTAGTACTTAGTTAAGGGAAAATTTCCCCATTATTGGGGTAAAAATCTAACGTGTCAACCCAGTTAATTCAAATTTGTTTACTAATGTCATCCCTCAGTATGTTTTTATTTAAATACCGTCATTTTTTAAGGTGACAATTAGACGGTATTATTTTTAACAAAACTTCAGTTGTTATATAGCCCTGATGATGCTTGTATAGCGAAACCGGTTGGCTAAATTATAAAAATAAAAAATAATAAAATATATTGTGGAAAGTACAAGTGCTTTTAAATAAATTACATCAAACTTCCTACACATCCCTACATCTTGAAAAAAAATAAAAACATTAAAGACTCCTTGACAAGTTCAGAACCCTGTTGAGTAAACATTTATTCCGTATTACGAGTAATTACTAATACTGAAGCGTAGATATTTCGATTTCCAATATTGATAAAGTTTGACCTAGATCTTTATATTAATCTGTCTATGCCATAAACGACAGATAACAATTAAAATTTAATTGGATACAATCAGACCCGGCGAACTTCGTATCGCTAGACATTAACAGCGACTAACACTTTGTATGAGGAAAAAATAAGTTTTTTTTTCCTATTTTCCCTCCCTTTCTTATTTTTTTTCTTAATGAGAACCTTCGTCTGACAATAACTAACACAACCAAAAAATAGCATAATGGGTCAATCCGTTCGGGCGTGACATGATGACCACGCAAAATGGGGATTAATTTTTATATACATAGATTAATGTAAACCAGTGAAATCTTTAAGGTAGAGAGGGGGAGAGACAGACCAATATCATAGCACTTCGCCGGGGTTTAAAAATGCCGTTTCCAAGTTTTCAGTTTTGTAAGAATTAAAATTAAAAGAAAATCCTAATAATGAAATAAGAAAAACAAGCACTGTTTTTAAACTATATTACTATAATTTAACCTGATATTACATTAACCATATCAATGCCATACAATGGCAATGCAAAAAATGATGAAAGTGCCTAGGATGACACCAATGTACAATTAAATACAATACCATAAATCTTTATTGAGCACCAATTACAGAGAAATACATTACTATACATTTCTATAATAACAAAAATACATTAAATAAACATATAAAATAC
>NJDD01002193.1:0-12881 GCA_002245505.1 Calephelis nemesis | reverse complement strand
TACACAATTCAGTGATCAAGATTTAGGGAAATACGTGTAATGGTGCTCTTCATGTACATAATGATACTGAAAGAAAAATACCGTGAAGATACAAAAGTAAACGTTACCTATTTTATATCTTAGGCAAGTCGAAATGGCTTCCTAATTACGTAATGTGTCACTTTAGAGACAACCACATTAAGGGAATTCCCGAAGCTGAGACATTACAATTTTATAGTAGTGTAGGTCCTAAGGGATTACTGACGGAGTTCGAAACAGATGCCTTACCTTAATAATTAGAGATCTGGCGCACTTAGTCCATGTCCCTACTAATATTATAGTGTGGTTGTATATATTTATTTATTTATTTACCACTTTACTGCACACAGAAAACAAAAATACACAAAATACATGAGAAGTAAAAATGCACAAAAGGCGAGCTTATCTCTAACTAAAGAAATTTCTTCCAACAAACCCGAAAAAAAAAATAAAGCTGTGAAAATAAAATGGAAGGCATCGTGGACAAAAAACAATTAACTATAGCTATACTTGAGACAAATAAATAAAAATATAATAATCAAGTATGCAAAAACAGGTAGAACTATATACAAATATAATTAAACATATTATAACATAAAATATATATTTGTAAATTCTTTCACGTCCCAACGCAGTCATGTTATGGTATAATATGCTAAACTGCAAAGCTGTTACTTTACATTAGTCTTTCCCAAAGTGGGCGACAAAGCCTGGGCGTTCGAGGCCTAGACAGGGCGGTAAGGGGCCAGCAAATATGGGGGGGAGCGATGGGAGATTTGTTACTCCAGCTAAGGTAAAGCTTCTAACTTTGTTTCTTTGTTGGGGGTAATCTTCGGGGATATTGATCAGATTATGAAAACTCTTTAGTAGAAATCACGGTGACAACGGTTATTTTCAGAGCAAAAAAAATACAGTTAAAACCGTTTATGGCGACATCGTTTAGAACAACATACTAATTGACCAAAATCAAAGGTCCTGGCTGTATGTTATACGACCGCCTTATTGAAAACATTGGTTTTTACGACATTATTTACTACGACATACCACATTTGGTTAATTTTTTCATAGAATTATATCTGTAGAACGACCGGCTCAGCTGTATTGTAAACAATTTGAATAGGTAACTGTATCCAAATCTGGCACAGTATATCTATATATATATAGTCAATGGCTATTATCGTAAAAGTAAACAAAGTTTAGGGTCTTTTGTAATTCTTAGAAACAAAGCACATGCATGCCGTAGCCTCAAGGCCCGCTTCGTCTTATCTCTTAAGTCAGTTTGTTACTTATCTTTACACAAGACGCACCAAAACATATTGTTGAGTTAACTTTGAAAATTGTAACATGTCGCAAAAAAGAAAACAAATCAATATCGAAGAAAAATCGCGTATTGAATATCCTACATGAATATACATACAAATTATCTTTAATATTAATACCTGTCACCGGTTGTTACAACTATCGGTTTTTACGACTCAATATGAGTAGTCCCTTCGATGTCGTTATAACAGATTTTGACTGTACAATGAAAAATAATAGGATATTTATTTATTTTAATCCTTTATTGCACTGAATCAAAAGTATAAAGGCGAACTTTTTTTTTATGACATTGGAAGGCAAACAAGCAGACGGATTTCCTAATGGTAAGAAATTCCCGCCGCCTAGACACCAAAGGTGGTAATGGTGCGTTGCCAACCAGAGGCTGGGATGTTAGGCCTCGAGAAAAGTAATTTTACCGGCTACGTTACCCTCCGAACCGGAACAGGTCATGACGTTATGGCGGCAGGAATAGGTAAGGCGGTGGTACCAATCCGGGTGAGTCGCTGCGAAACTCTACCACCTAGTCAGATATCACGGTGTTAATGACGGCAAGCCTGTGCTCGCCTTTTACGAGCTGCCTGGCACAGGGAGGCAGATGGTCTATTCTACAAAGGAGCCCGGACCAACACGGGGAGAATGTCAGTAAGCGTTTTCTCCCAGCTCACCCTGGTTAATGATGCCAAAACTAAATGGGATGGTACACGAAATTTAACACAGGAAAAAAAAGAACACATTTTACAACAACACAAACTGAAGAGGAACACCAACAAAAGAGGAAGGGATGTGACACGTTTACCCAAAGAAGTGGGCACGGGTCAACTAGTTTATTATAAAGAGGTTATACAATTAGAGAGTTGAGTTTATGAAACATCATTAACTTTTTCAGCTACCAAATTAATGAACAATGCGTGACCATTACACGAATAATATTCCTATGCCCTGTGGCAATATTTTAAGGGTCCATGTATGCTAAAATACGTCAGCAATATAACGTTTTTTTCATATAAAGCAATCATGGGTCTTGGTGACAAAAACACACAAGATTAACATTAATATGCTTTATATGACTAGTGTTTCCGAAACACAATTCTTTTAAAAAAAAGTTACCGCTTTTTTGAAAGCAAAACCCAACTGTCTACTTCAATTATGAAAATATCGACACCAGATTTAACATAAACATAGATAAGTACTATACCTAAAAGATAAGTGTTTCAGTTTTTATTCTTTTTTTTAAATTACTTTTATAGTTTCAAAAATAGTGACTTGTCTCTTAAGACGTTTACTTTAGAACGTAATATTTCATAGTAATCATGGAACGGGGGAGTGCGGCGATTGGTTCTTCTGGCTGACTAAGTATGGGGCCTTAATACGATACTTTATTTCGGCAAAAACTCAAGTGTTCGCAAATAATATGTTTTTACCCGTTAAGTACAGACGTTAAAGATTATTCCATACGTCATAGACACAAAAAGTACCGTAAAACATTTCTTAATTGAAGTATACGAAGCAGAAACAGTTTTAAGAAAAAAATAGCTAAGTTTTATACACATGGTAGTACAATCATAAACTACCGTTAAGATTTCAATTCCTTCCAATATCATAAATGCGAAAAACAGTTGAACTGATACTATTGAATTTTGGCATAAAAACAGATTAGATCTTGGAAAAAATGTCAATGCATTCCCACAGGACATCTATATATTAATACATGATACCAAAACTTTTGACCGCTTTTTTACGAAAATTCATTCTATAATATTAAGATCACACCGAAGTCCTGAAACCCAAATTTAATTAGATTTCAAAACCTCTAACTTTTTTTTAAGATTTTAAAGCTATTAGATGCCAATACTACAAGTTATTTAATACTTTTTTCCTTTTAATGTAAAAGTCTTGTAAAGCTTTTTTTAAATGGTACCACAATCGATCCTAAAATTAAAAATTTGAAAAGATTCTTTCACGTCAATGCTAATTTTAATTATTTTAATCGTCGTTTATATTTGTTGATAGTTGTTATTATGCAAGACCTTGTAACAGTTTGCTAGATGCGGGGTCAAAAGATTTTCGTGTACAAAATATTTATTATGAACGCACTACTTGTTATTGTATACATATATCATAGTAGATAATATTATTAGTATATTGATAACATCTGAGCCGCGTAACGTAATATCAAGCGCCCTTTGACCAGGGCTTTGAATATAAATGAACATTCATATATTATGTGACAGCTGATACGGCTTTGAAAGTGTGTCAGTTTAGTTATAGTAAATATAGTAATAAAAAGGGCAGGACCTCTTTATTACCATATTTTTTACTTAAGATCCCTTGTCTTAACTGTCAGTGCTTGATCAATAATGTTTTCAACAACAACAGTTAAATCATTAAAATAATAATTAATAAAATCTTTTTTTAATTAACATATCATACAAAACTATTAAACACTTCTTTGCTTAAGCTTTTAAATAAAATGGTGTTTCTTTAAAAGCTTAAGCAAAGAGTCGAAAATGAAAAAAAAGGTGAGCTTATTAAAATTTATAGGCAAATATTTTTTCAGTTAATCCATAGACTCATGTCTACGATACTGCGATTAAAATCTTAATTTATGATTAAATGTACATTTTATTCAGATTAATCAAAATATAACAACAAAAAGAAAATAGGGTTTTTTCCAATTTTCTAATAAAAAAAAAGTTGCTCGGGATAGGATATGTGCCCGCTTGACGATAGGCTTGCCACCTATCACATTGTGGGACTTAGTATCTACGGCTAGTCGTGGGTGCCCTGGTTGTGACTCTGCCTACCTCTTCGGGGATATGGGCGTGATGATGTTTTACTGCGTTTGTTATTGTTGTTAGATAATATTGAAGTTACTTGATATTGAGAATACGATATCAATAATAATAACTACGTATTTTCTGTACGATTGTAGTTCACTTACACAAATATTACAATAAATGAAATATAATTCCTGTGTAATTTACCTATAGTGTGATTTATGTCAGAAGTTTATAGTACGTTAGGTATTTGACATTTGTTTATTTTAATAACTAGCGACTCGATACGTGCTTCGCTACGGATAAACTGAAATATTAAACAAATAATTGGCACATCAAATTTATTTCTTCAAAAAAAAAAATACTAGCTATTTTAAAACTAAATCCAAAATACAAACACGACGCACTAATTATGGTTTACAATTTGCTTTAATCGAAGTACGTCCAAAAAGAAATTACCGCATGAATGACATAACACAAAAAAAGAAAAAAAAATAACTGAAAAAGTTTCAATATGACTGAAAAATACACATTAACAAAATGATCCGCCATTTATTGAATTCATTTGTTACAAAAATGTGATGAATGGAGAAATGTTCGACCGATTTGATGCAAACTTCGCATAAACTATCTACTAAATACTCCGATAAAGCCTCAATATTTGGTTTGGATAAGCGAGCCCGCTCTTAAGTTATAAAATTACAACGAAAAGTGGCATTGATTTTTATATAATATACTAGTGGTCGATAATATCTTGTTGATAAGAACGCCATCTTCATTTCTCAAGACCAACTACTTTGTTTAAAGTGCGTCATCTGTGATCTTTTATCGTTATCTATATATATAAATCAATTGCTGTTCGTTAGTCTCGCTAAAACTCGAGAACGGCTGAACCGATTTTGCTAATTTTGGTTTTGAATTATTTGTTCAAGTCCAGGGAAGGTTTAAAAGATAAGAAAAAGGAAAAAAACTTGCGAGAAAACTAAGAACAACAACATTTTACTTTTTCCCATATAAACTGAACGAGTGGAACGAAGTTCGCCGGAACAGCTAGTCATCAATATATTTGTTTGTATGTGTCAAATGCATGGTAGTGTGGGTAATGTTTTATTTATTGATTTATATCTATACATAAACTATAAGTGTGCCAAATTTTATGTTCCTGTGCCCGCGCAATTTTCGTAAAAATGGGTCCAAAGTTTTTGCTTTACGTATTAATGTATAGATAGATAAAGATATGCGTGCAACTGTACACGTTCGATATAAACATCGTGAGTCGCGCTGTTATCAGAATAATATTTTCCTTTACCCATAGCACGTGATATTTGTGTGTCATTATAATTTACATTTGTGACAGTTACATTATTGACGGGTTCAAGTTTGCTTTGAAAATTTAATGTATGTTCACAGAAATTCAAGTTCATTTAAAAGAAATCTAATGGACAGACTCCTCGACGGTGGTACACTGTGTCAATACTAGGAATAAAAATAATCTTGCTGTGCATGTGTCTCGTCTCCACAGAGTAAGCAATTCTTTCATGGGCCTATGTATACAGTTCTACAATAAACTTCCCACTTATATGAAAGAACTTCCAAGTTCTTCTCAAGTCAAAGAAATGTGTTAAATGTAAACTAAACCAAAAAGGTTATTACCTATAAGTCCTATAACATTGCTGAATATTTAACAGATAGGACTGCTTGGGATTAATTGCTCCTAATGCCAATCTCTTACAAAATATATGTATCATTACATATATTATTGTAAATATATTTTAAAGTAAGAAAAAAAAGACAAGCCCGCTGAGTTTCTTGAAGGATCTTCTCAGTGTGCGGCCGCGTTCCGATCCGGTGGTAGATTTATTATTATATAGACCCGTCACAAGTGAGTGCCTCTTGTAGGTTTATGTAAAATAAAGATGATTTATTTTTATTATTAAGTTGTTGGTTTAATTTTTACACAGTAAGAGAAGCAGTAACTGGTTTATTTTCAACCTAGCGGCCCGCCTCGGCTTTGCACGGGTATAAAATATACATATAAACCTTCCTCTTCAATCACTTTATCTATTAAAAAAACTGCATCAAAATCCGTTGCGTAGTTTTAAATATATAAGCATATAAGGGACATAGAGACAAAGTAAGCGACTTTGTTTTTATGTAGTGATAATTAATATTTATTAAACTCATTAAATATATTTACGAAGATATGAACATTTAATTACAAATAATGAAGAACTCTACTTGTTTTAATTTTATTAAACTTGTGAAAAACAAATGATAATTTACCGTTATGTTTCATTTAAAACTAGTAAAGATGTTTTTGTTAATAATTAAGAAAAACATCTACTACAATATCAACTACTATACCAACTACCTATATCTACGTTATCAACTGGTGATAGATAAAAGTTTTATAAATAACGAACAATTAAAAAAAAAATTAATTTTCAACCTAATATTTTATATAACACTTCGATGTCTAAATGTAATAAATATATATTAATAAAAAATACAAAAACAGATTTCACACACATGTATTCACAGATAAAGAAGATATATTTAAAATAATTAAATTAATTTGAAGACTGAGATGAAGCAGAGTTATTTTGCTGCTTATAGCTTAAAAAAATACCTGACAAAAAAGACACAGAATATTGGTAACATTAATAAAATAATTACAACTACTGTGACCTTTCCAATATGCCAAAACTAGAGAAATATAATAACTGAAAAAAATACTTATCAAATTTTGAAAAGCAAAAATTAATGCACACAAAAAATCTAACAGCTGATAGGTAGTTCACTTTACTTTTTTTATGACATTGGAAGGCAAACAAGCAGACGAATTTCCTGATGGTAAGAAATTCCCGCCGCCTAGAGACACCAAAGGTGGTAATGGCCGGGATGTTAGGCCTCGAGCAAAAGTAAGTTTACCGGCTACCTTACCCTCCGAACCGGAACACGTCATGACGTTATGGCGGCAGGAATAGGTAAGGCGGTGGTACCAATCCGGGTGAGTCGCTGCGAAACTCGACCACCTAGTCAGATATCACGGTGTTAGTGACGGCAAGCCTAAGCTCGCCTTTTACGAGCTGCCTGGCACGGGAAAGCTGATGGTCTATTCTACAAAGGAGCCCGGACCATCACTTAAATTACAATACACACATTAAATATCACCGGTCCAAGTTGGTTTTATCGGACTTGAAAACCTGATTCTATGCGGATTTGATTCGAAACCGGATTGTTCAAATATTAATGGATTACGTCCTTTACTTTCTCGTTAATGTGCGGATGCAAGGATTTGCACGGAGAGTTTTTTGAGACTAAAATCGTAATTGAAACATTTGACATTATTTTTTACACATATCCTTGTAAATACTATCAATAAATTATTTTGTATTATTTTTAATTATTACGTTGTTTACATATATTTGCAACAGTTACTGAATCAGTTATTTTAATTTGGATTTAATGTTTGCTTATGTATCATGCGTTTTTATGTAAAAAAATAATACTTAAACTTAATTTACTTATGTATTTAGAAGCTAAGCTAAGAGCTGAAGTTTTGTAACTAAGTATCACCAAATTAGTATAAAAAACAACTTTCTCCTTTTGTGTTGTAAGTTTATATTTGCATATTATGTATATTATAATATCAAATAAACCGCAACAAAATATGTTATTTATAAAATTAGCATTCGTTTATAACCTGAACTTCATTTGAATATGGAATGGTTTTAACAAACACCTTTCCAAGAAACATCAAAAAGACAAGCAAGAAACAAAATTATTTATTTACCGCTTAAAACCTAAGATTAAAATATTGCTGGAAATTTCTGTCAGCACATTAGTCATTATAATGAATATATTAATTATAAGTGTAAATATTAATAACAAGTACACCCATGTGAAGATTTTAGTGCAGCATACCTACTACGAAGTAAAATATTAAAAATTAATGAGTCTAACATCCTTAATAAATGACTGTAATATAAAAACAGATGGATACATAATTTTATGATAATCGTAAATCTTTCGATTGAAAAGTTGATTTATTCAATATGTAAAGTAGTTTTAAAATGCCATATAAAAATGGAAATCAATGAAAAAAGTAAAAAAAAAACATAACACACACACACATCAAAATACTAATAATTTTCAAACACATTAGAGCTCTTGAGATGACATACAAACAAAGTTTAACATCTACATGAAACCAATCACGAAACTAATCAAAAACTGAACGCTTCAGTTCATTACAAGCACAATGAAATGACACGCAAATTAAGCTTTAATTTTGACATTTACTATCAAAAGCAATAGGTATAAGGGAATGATAGGGGATGAATGATATAGGTATAGTAAAAAAATTGGAATCGCGGGATGTGGTAGTGACAAAGTGAAACATCAGCGAGAAAAGCGATTTTGACATTAGTTAGTAAAAGTAATTGAAAGTAGTGATGGAGATGTTATATAGTAAACGAAATCGCGGGATATGGTAGTGATAAAGTGAAACACCAGCGAGAAAAGTGAGGGCAGTGACATCCAGTTCACGTCGAATCATATGTTACTTCGCGATAGATGTTGGTCAACAACCTTTCATATTAGATAAATACTAGAAAATGTGTCACGTTTATTTTAGATATGTACACATATCAATAAAAAATTCATAAACAGTGAGTTTTTGTGTATTTAGGTGTGTGTTATCTGTGCTAAATCAAGAATAAACAAAATTATTGAACTCGAACATTTAATTCAATTAAAATTTGGAAGGAAAATAAATTTCGTATCGTTTCAAAGTTAGTCGTCTTAAATTTGTTAGTAGATATTATTATTATTCGGATTACAAAAAATATGATAAACTTTCATGAAACGAAAGAAATTGAAAACAATATAAAAATATAAAAAAACGAATAAAACCCAGGTCTATCAAAAACATGTTCTTGAATTGAATCATCAAGTCCAAATCACGTCGATAAAGTGCACTTAATCAAGATAACATCACTTCTATCTTAACCGTATCATAATTTCAAAATCACTTACGACGAAAGTGCAATTGATCCAAAAATGATAGAAATTTACCTTACAGCTCGGATGTGAAGTAATTTTAAACACGTTAAATATTCCCAACAACTTAGCTCACATTTAAAGCACAACACTAAACACGCAAAAAGTATTTATATTAAACTCAACTAAATTTATTTGAAGACGATAGGACGGAGTTTGTAAAGGAGGCACACGACCGTCACGAACCAAATGCATTCACGGACAAAAACAAAACTGTACCGCGGCGCGCTTGGCTTGTCAACAAACAAAGAGGGCTCGGTCGTATAGCCGTCTGCGCAGGCGCAACGACGCCACACGCACACAAATGCACGATGTGAATGAACACGTAAACATCTGAGCAGATTTTGCTATTGAATATAAGGGAAATGTTTCTGTTGATAAAAATCAACACTAGCTTCAAGTAGTTCTAAATTCGTAACAAGGTTACACAAACTAGTGTCAATTTTTAGAAAAATTAGGCGTAATTTTACTTGGAATGTAATGTGGTGCGCATTAGGCACGATAACAACAAGTTGTTCTTTTAAAATATTCACACAATGACAATAACAAGTAACGATTAAATTAAAAATGTTCAAAACCAAAAAAAACATACTGGTCCATCTTTTTAGGAGTTATGATGCCACAGACTGCAGAGACACACAAACAAACAAACACACACACACACGATTTCTTTTCAGCCAGGGGTTGAACATATATTACATCTACTTAACTTATAAAAATATTATAAATTTGTATAATTAGTAATGTTTTATGCTGTCTGATTTGAGATTATAGCAATTACTGTTGTCAGCACTGAACTTCTCACAACTGTCGTGTTCCGGCGTAATTCCGGTAGGGTTGCCGTAACATGTCCATGGAAGAGCATTAACAGAACTTAAAACCAGAACCTCAGACTGGCAACGCATCATTAACACCTTCAGTGTCTAAAGGCGTCGCGCATTTCTAACCATCCAGAAGCATATTTGTTTGTTTGACTTTCTATCCCAAACAAAAAAAAATCAATAGGAAAATGTTTGGCTGATTAATTTTTTATTACGTATTAAAATTGCAAAAGATTCGCTGGAAATCCATTGATTTTCATAGATACAATTTGTGACGTAATTCTGAAACAGGTGTCATTAAAAGTTAAAACTTATGCAAAATCGATTCATAAGTGGCAGAAGAATATCTCAATAATGACAAACATCCGTAAACGGTAATAGCTTATACTAATATCGAAACTATGCAGGTTTAAACTGATTCTGCCACTAAGCAGTCAACAATACCCAATTTTAGAATAGAGTTAGATCTCAGTTTTGGCGCCATCGAGAGAAAAGATAGTCGAAGTTTTTTTATAATTATTGAAATTCGTGTTGACATTGAGTGAAATTAGTCAATTTTGGTAGCATTTTGTACAAATTTGTTCAGTGAAAGTGCGCAATTGAAATAATCATGAAGAAATTAGCGTATTTCGTATATTGTAATAATTAGCGTATATTGTATTTCCTCGTTGCCGCCAAATCTCATTACATGAGCTTGAGTAATGTGGCCACCGCTTTACCCATGAGCCTTATATGACTTACTGACGACTTAGGACTAATAACTAATTATAATTAATTAAAATTGATATAAAATTTGATGCAAATTTCTACTTGACTTATTGCAATATACTAACGTATAGGCCAAAACCTAAAGAAAGAAAGAAAAAAGAGTTGGTCTCTCAAGTTCAAATAAGAGAAAAAAATAAATTTGCAATATTGCACAACAGGTCATTCAAGGTGGATGTCCTTTGGATATCAAAATAAAAACAAGCTGAACAGAGTTCAATCTGAATATTGAACCCATTTAAAGTCGAATCATATATTTAAACAACAAATACCAATTCTCTGTGGGAAAGGTTTCCAAAGACAATTTGCATAACATTTACTAGCAGTGTTAGTGAATTCGCGTCATGTGTGACTCTTTGCACCATAACAATAACAACTCTTATCTTCACCTTATCAGTTATTCAGTAGTATACGTTTCTTATCAAGTATGACTATAATCCGTTCAAAGACTGATTATAAATTTATCATTTCCTACTTGTCATGGAATAAGTTCATTTCGGTTTATGAGTGTACATTACAAATGTTTTAAACATATATACATATCTTCGCCACGACCAACCCCCAAGCTAAAACGACGCCAGCCAAGCCAGAACGACGTCAAGTCTCTTACGGGGTAGGCAGAGAGTATCGTGAGACCTCACGAATCCTGACAAACCTGTCTGGCTTTCTTGACGGTCATTACCCTTTTCATACAAACACGCCGGTTTCGAAGACTCTTGACACCACCCTCGGATAATATCCGGTGTGGATGCGTTCGAAATTATTTCAAAACCAAATTCCTTAACAAAATTACGAGTGTATGTAACGTCATTTACAGATAATCTCCTCAGTGTTGCTGACTCCATGATCAAATATTGGCAAAGACAAATTTTTAATCAAGGCATCGAATATGCAGACCACGAATGGCAATAAGAAATAACTGCGATAAGAAAAGATATTCCTATTGCGATGTTATCGTGGATTTTAAACCCTACTAATTCGAAGCTGCCGTATTCGTCACTTTTTTAAACCCCGACGTAAAAAGAGGGGTGTTATGAGTTTAATGTGTCTGTCTGTGTGTCTATATGGATGCAGTGATTTCAATATAGTTTTTTTTGTATTAAAGGTAACTTATGTGCGAATGTTCTTAGACATGTTTGATGACAATCGGTTGGGACGTTTAAAAATTGTGGGTGGTGAAAAACGGGAGATTAACCGAACATTATACTTTTTAAAGGAAAATTAAGTTCTTGTGTCGGGGGTCTTTAAATTTTTTATTTATTACAAGTGCATTAACGTGATCTTTTTACATTGAACATTGTATTAAAAGTTATACCATTTTAATCTACCAGGGTAAGGCCTTTGGCATTCCAGCGAGAGAAATACATGAAGCAGTTTATCTGAAATATATACCCAAACTATAACAACGAAGACAACGATTCATACATATCTTTACGCCAAGTCCCTTACGGGGTGGGCACAGAGTATCGAGCGCCAGACCTCTCGATCCTGACAAATCAGTCTGGCTTCCTTCACATTCATTACCCTTTTCACGCAAACACGGCGGTTTCGGAAACTCTTGCCACCACCCTCGGATTATATCCGAGTGATCTGATCGTAGAATGTCAACCCTGGTCTCCCCGGGTACCTACATCCATCCACATTCGCATTGTATATCTACTTTGTCAATCTTTCATCTGCCATTCTTTCCACACGACCGAACCAGCGGAGCATGCCCTTTCGCAATTTAACACCAACACTTTCTTTCAATCCCACTCTTTCTCGGACCTCACTGTTACGAATGCGGTCAAGACAATATTTTATGAGCATAATTGATTCTGTTCGATAAAGATCCTGGTAATTAGACTATTAATCATAAAACCACAAGGTCGTTACGTTTACTGCAAGGATGTATAATCTCAGAAGCATTAAACCAAGAACACTATAATATACGTACATAGATTTAAAATCATCAGTCATCGTTTATAATTCCAGTTCATACCTAACAGGTGGATATAAATAAGCGCTATCTGCGTGATCTTGGAATATTAGCGCGTTGAGTCAAATAATACATTAACCGCCATATTCCAAAAAAACACTCTAGTACCAGGTTTAAACCAAGACCAAAAAGTCTAGG
>NJDD01002192.1:264352-278319 GCA_002245505.1 Calephelis nemesis | reverse complement strand
TTTATTTGTCGTTTATAACACTAAAATAAATAAAAACTTGTGATTTGACAGAATAGTGCCATCTCTTGTAACTTTTTGCCTAGCTGTGTTGAACGTTTGCCCTGAAGGGAACGGTCGAAGAGGGAAGGCGCGCTTTTCGAGGGTTCCTTCCAATCTCTAAGATAAAAATGTGTAATTTAATGTCTAATTTGTTAATTAATTAACATGTTAATATTACTTACATATTATTATTATATATTGGTGTGTAATGTGATTCAGTAATTAAACTATACTAGAGTAAGACAATTGTAATGTTTTATCACGACAGAAGAGGCAGAGGTCTGCACAACAAAGAAGATTGCAGACGAAACCAGCAATATAAATAAAATATTAAGCTAGTAGTTTATATGAAATAAAACTGCTACAAGATATAGAGAGAAAACAAACGTTTTATAAGAATAATTCATTCATAGTTTTGAAAGTTTTGGCACCATCGTAAAAGAAGATTGTTTTTAGCATTCAGCATTCTAATTTTATAATTTGTGAGTAAATAATCGAAAATTCAAGAAAATGATATAATGAAAGAAATTAATGTAGAAACAACATAAAAACTTCAAGAAAGTAAAAACTAAAGATGTATTCAAGGACTTAAATAAGAGGTTATTAATTTAGTAAAGGAAGTAGATATTTAAAAAAGGAGAAACGAGTTACTAAGAAACTTATGAAGTGAATGGAAAATAAGTAATAAGAAAAAGAATTTATTCATACGGAAGACGTGGCAGCATGGTCTGAAAGTCTTATCCGATCCCAGAAAGGGACAAAAAAATATTTAAATTTTGAAAATGCTTGCATCTCTAAATTCGTGTACAAATTATTTTTATTGAGTATTTTGATGGGTTTTACTATTTAGTGTTTACAATAAGTTGAATTAGAAGATATGTCCCTTAACGAAAGTTTTGCTGGAGTCGAAATATGTAAAATAAAACCAATTAACAAAGATACTGTTCACAAAATATGTTCTGGGCAGGTACGTATTTACATTTTTATTTATATTTTTTAGTTATAAGTACAAAATTTTGCGTACAATAAGCTGTATTACAATTTTCATCATCAACCGGTTGTTAATAGTTCTATCAAAATTACAATTCACAGCTCTTGTACTACCCATTTCTTTTTTTTAGTCACAATATTGTTCAAAAAATATATTTGAAAGAGTCTAATTTTGTTAGTCTACGCTCTAATTTTGTTGCAACTTGATTTTCCCTTTTAAAATGCATAAGTAGATTATTTTCCAAGAAAAACTCTTTTGGAAAATAATATATACCTATACTTTTTTCATGGCTTATGACAGATAACAATTATGCGGCTTTCCTGGTGGTAAGAAACTACCGTGGCATATACACATCCCAGATGTTAATGGTACCTTCTCCTCCAGATTGAAAGATTACACTGTCATCAAGACAGCAGGAATCGATAGGCAGATCCCTATTTGGCAAATTTCTGTACAACACACTTGTATCTGTGGTCTAGTTGGTAATAACTTGCTTAACCTGTACTTACCTCTTCCTAGCAATTGTAAAACTATTTCAAATGTACATTTATATACATTAATAGTGAATTATTATATTAACTCATGAATACATTATGACTCAAAAAATATAAAGTTTACTTATGATACATTTTTATTAACCAATTTAACAGTTGCTGGTTAATCAGTTTCATTTTCTTTTCTGTGAAGTGGCCTTTGATTATGATGACACTAAGTTTAACACTACTTTGCCTCTTTTTTATATCTCTAAATTTCGGCCCTGATATATTATATTTAGATAAGGACCACTATACTCTAAAACTGTTTTTGTCTTTTTATGTCATACAAATAATATTGAAAAAAATTTAAGGTTGTGTTCAGTCTAGCAGTAGCTGTTAAGGAGTTAGTTGAAAATTCACTTGATGCTGGAGCTACTAATATTGATATACGACTTAAAAATTATGGGATTGACCTCATTGAGGTCTCTGATAATGGAACTGGAGTTACTGAAGACAATTTCTCTGCTCTAAGTATAACTTATGCACTTATAACCTATTAAATTTGGACAGCGAAGCACCTACAACATCTACGGTGTCTATGGGTTATCTCTTGCCGTCAAGGGAGCCCTGTGCTTGTTTGCTGTCTTTTGTCATAAAATGTCATAGAAACACATTCTATTATTGTAATGCTAATAAATGTCTAAAAACCTAATTCACAGTTATAAGAATAGGTAGTGCCTATTCGCCTAAACTTCGAAGATCGAAGACCAGAAACTGAGAATTTCTTACGATTAAATTCCTATTTTCCTTTTTCGGAATTCAGGACTACACTTAAAAAAATTTGGAATAAGTTGTATGTCTATATTTACCTAAAGTTTGATACTAAACGTAAGAATTAGAAGTCACCTAGAAAAATATTCATCATCATTTTGAATGTAAAAAAATAATTGTAAATGTCGTAACTAAAGCTGCTTTGGCCATGAGTGACACACATTTTTTTAAATTTGTGTCAGTATTTTTAATTCTAGAATGCAACTTCATCATTTTGTATTGTTATAATTATAATTAGAAAACATTAATTCCTTTTAAGCTTTACAGCTTTTTATTAAGAATGTATTCTTATTGTTTCATTTTTTACAGCTCTTAAGTATCATACTTCAAAGCTCAGTGATTATGCCGATCTTCTGGGAGTTTCAAGTTTTGGCTTTAGAGGGGAAGCATTAAGTTCATTATGTTCCTTGTGTAATGTAACAATCACAACCAGACATAAAGACAGTGATTATGGTAAATATGTTTAAATGTCCAATATTCCAATAATGATAATGTGTGTTTATATTTCTATATTTGTACTGTTACAATTTATATTTAGTTAATATTATCTTATTTTAGCTACAAAAATTATGTATGATCACAAAGGAAATATAACTAGCAAGGCACTATGTTCTAGGCAAGTGGGGACTACTGTTATTTTAACAAATTTATTTTGTTCACTCCCAGTGAGACAGAAAGAGTTTCATAAAAATGTTAAGAGGGAATTCAACAAAATGACTAATTTATTATATGCTTACTGTTTAATATCAACAGGTGTCAAGTGAGTCATATTTTATTTATTTAACTAGCTGCCCGCCCTAGCTTCGCTTCGGTTATTCAAAAATAAAAATCCTACTAATATTATAAATGCGCAAGTTTGTGAGCATTTGTTACTCTTTTACGCAAATGCAATAAGCGCGCATGTCTTTGCTACACTTCAACGATATTTAATTTTGCACCCCAAGATTTTAACTTTTTAATAATTCATTAGTTGTTATTTTTTTTCTGATAGTGTAAAAGGCAATTTTAATCTAAATTACACGCATAACGTATCTAACAGATTTATTTGATTAGAGGTTAATACTGCATTGTTAAAAATATTTTCTAAAGTAACCCTTCATTTTACTGTTTTAAGTAAACGCAAAAAACGGTTATTGTGGGTTATTCTTTAAAGATAGACATATACCACAGCTTACTTTTTTTGAGATCTATCGAAGAGGAAAAATCCCACCATTTATTGTTTTGTTAAAACGCAAAAGGTTTTGGCAGCGTTTTCGAGGAAAGCGCCCGATGGCTTATTTTTTGCCGACATATTGAATTAATATCGTTGGTTTGTACAAAACATAAACTTACTATACACTAAAACTTTCCTCAAGAATTGTTCTATCTATTGTTGAAAACTGAATGAAAATCCGTTCAGTACTTTTCGAGAAAATCGCGTATAGACAAACAGACGCGGCGGGGGACTTTGTTTTATAATATGTATTGAAAAAGTCATTGCTTGCCGTTAATGTGTTCTGGTTCGGAGGATAAGGTGGCCGGTAAACTTACTTTTGCTCGAGGCCTAATATCTCGGCCTCAGGTTTGGCAGCCCGCGCACCATTACCACTATTGGTATCTCTAGGTGGCGTGAATTTTTTACCATCAGAAAATCCGTCTGCTTCTTTGCCTTCCAATATCATAAAAATAAATTAATGAATGTGGAAGAAGCTAGGCTTCTCGGGATTGTGACACTTGGCGCTCAATACATCGTGTCTATCCTCCAAGAGGTTTGGCATAACGATGTTTGCCATCAAACTATGTCGGTAACATTTTGTCAGCGGCCCAGTTGAAGACTTCACTTGCAAGTCGGAAAACTTTTTCTGCAGTTCGACTTATTAGGTAGATGTTATGGTCTATGTGTTTTGGATTTTACTATAACTAATTTACACAATAAATGTTGCGGAATATAAGAGGTTTTTCGCGTCCTACTACAGGTCGTAAAAACAAAAATACTAACACGACACTAGATCTCGAGTGTCGTCGGGCAACTAAATACTTTTGCAGCGGTCAGCTTACGCAAGTCGCTGATATGGCAACAGGCAACACGCGTAGGCGCATGATTCTTTTGAGATATAGGTATGGTTGTATCGGCGATTTTGGCGTGTAGAGCGCTTATAACTACATCAGGATTTTGTTTAACATAATGTGTAATGTTATTTCAGGATTACTTGCAGTAACCAAACAAATTCAAACACAAAGTCTATAGTAGTTGCTACACAAGGTTCAGAATCATATAAAGATAATATTGCCAGCGTTTTTGGTCTTAAGCAACTATATAGTTTGTTAGATATAAAAACAGAGTCAGTAACCAATATTAAAGAGAACATATTTCGAGGTTTATCTGCCAATGTTAAAGAATCTGATAAAAGTGTTAACATTGAAGATGTAGAAATTGATTTGTCTGAAGATTCAAATGATACTACAGAAGCTACAAACACACAAGAACAAATTGATTCAATGCAAAAATCACAAGGTTACAAAAATATATCTAGTCCAGTGGATCTACATGGATGTATCTCATCATGTGCACATGGGAGTGGACGTTCAAGTTCAGACAGACAATTCTATTATATTAATTCTAGGCCATGTGAGCCAAATAAGGTAATGAAACTAATAAATGAAATTTATAGACAGTATAATCCAAACCAATATCCGTTTGTGTTTTTAAATATTAATATAGAAAGAATGTCAGTTGATGTTAACCTTACACCTGACAAAAGACAAGTGTTTTTAGGTAAAGAAAAACATATTTTGGATGTATTGAAATCCTCATTGATAAAACTTTTCGAAAACATACCTAGAACTATAAAAGTTGAGCCTGTAGAAAATAAAGCTATTAATGCAAATAATACACTAGAAGTAACACCTGAACTGAATCAACCTAGGATTTTTAATTCGTTTCTTAAGCAATTCAGTAATAAAACAAAACAATTGGAACAAAATGAACAAAAAATACCAAATGGTGATTTGAAACGGAAATCTACTACATTACTAGATTCCTTTATCATTTCTAAAAAGAGTAATAATACTTATGATACTAACAGTCAAAAAATTACTGAAGAAGAAAGTGGTAATGAAGAATTTAAAAATACTTATTCTGAATCTAAGGAAGAAAGTTTTGAATTAAATAAAATACATGAAAATGAACTACCAACAGCAGCTAAAGAACATAATAGTAATAATGTGTTAATGTATCTTGAAAGTACGGACACTTTACCTGACACGCAGATTAGAAATATTACTGACATTATCAGTGAAAAATCTCATACTATATATAGTAAAACTAAAACTATCCAAAAGACAAAACCAAAACTGCAAAAAGTAGTCACAGATAAATTAGATATGGGAAGACATCAAAGAAAAGTCGTTAATTTGAAAACGTCAATAGATCATGTGAAATCTCTAACAAATTTATATAGTGATAGAAAAAACAGAACCAAACCAGACAGAGTTAAGTTCAAAAGTGTTATTAATCCAGTATTCAACAAAAAATGTGAAGAAGAACTTAGCCGCGAAATAAATAAAGACTCATTTAAAAAAATGATTGTGGTGGGTCAGTTTAATTTAGGTTTTATCATAGCACGTTTAGAAGATGATTTATTTATTATAGATCAACATGCTACTGATGAAATTTATAATTTTGAGACATTACAAAAAACTACAGAACTTACTAGTCAAAAGTTAGTTGTGTAAGTATTAATTACATAACCTATACTATTTTCTGTAAATGTTCCAATCCACTCAATTCTAAGTTGAAGCTGGTACTCAAGGTATGCTTCTACTAAGGACTGAATGTTATTTACTAATGTAATTCTTTAAATTAATTTCTGTACTTCTTATCGTCGGCGGTAGAATTCCATTCTAGATAAACCTTATTTATAAACATTAGTCTGTTTTAAACGCTAAGCAAAAAGTTTGAGTGCAAAAAGCGCAATCAACATTTCTCGAATCGTATATAAGAAGTAAAAAAGTATTTTATTTTTTGTATTTATGGTTTGGGTTGAAGTAATTATGCAAATTCCTTCTGAATTCTTATACATATCCTCGGATATACATAAACAAAAATGTTTTCTCATTACCATTAACCGAACATAATCATTAATAGACACGATTTTATTTTATTAACTGAAAATCTTGTGATGTTATAAACGGGGTTTGAACCTTTGTGGCTTAGTCAACCGTCGCCATTTTGGCTTTGACAAATTAAAAAGACTTAATAAAATAACAATCATATAAATTCAGTCCACAGCAATTAGAACTAACTGGTGTTAATGAACAAATTTTAATGGACAATTTAGATACTTTTAAGAAGAACGGATTTACGTTCGAAATTGATGAAAATGCTTTACCTACGAAGCGAGTTAAGCTGTTGACATTACCTATGTCTAAGAACTGGATATTTGGAAAAGATGACATTGAAGAACTTTTGTTTATGTTGAGGGTGAGTAAAATCCATGAAGTTATATTACTACATAGCTTCATGATAAAATCTATTACTTACTCTTTTTTTAATTGACAGACTATTGAAAAACTTCCTTAACTGAAACAATTTTTACTATAAAAAAGGGGAATTATTATGCCCATATCCCCAAAGACGTAGGCAGAGGCACAACCACTACCATAAACCTAACCAAACTAACCGAAGACACTAAGTCCCACAAATATCAAACTGCAACCAAATACATATCTAATCCCGTGCAACTTTATTTATTATAGAATTGGAAAGAAAACAAGGAGACCTGTTTTTAATGGTAAGCAGTACCTCCTACAAAGAATAACATTTAAAACAGTTAATAATTAAACGAGCGCTACCACCTTGAAGCTAGGACTTTTTGTATGTGTGAGTTTGTACACCAGACTTTTAATACCATTTACTATGACAGACGACTCTGACATACAGATATTGACTGCGCTACCCTTCGTGCTTTTAATGAAGGGTTTAAATGTGTTTCTAACATATCGAATAAAGTGAAGTGATGAAGCGGTGGTCTGGGTTGGTCGAATCAAGTGAGTCGACAAAACTCATGCTAACAGCAAATTCATACAAAATTATCTCAATTCTTCAACCTGTATTATTTGGCTCTGAATAGTCGGAATATATTCAACACAATTAATTATTCTCGCGCGGTTACGCCACTGTTTTAATCACCCCGCGAAAAACTCATATTTGGACAAAAAATACTGCAATCTTAATATCAATCATCCCAATTCTACCGCTATTAGGTATGTGAAATTTAACAATCAGCGATCGAATTGCCTGTTACGATCCTAACGAGTATTGCTATCAAACGCGTATCACGATCCTAACGCATATTGCTATCGAAATGCGTATCGATATCGAAATACGATTACGATACGAATATATCACGATTGAAAAGCGTATCGCTATAGAAAAGCGTATCGCTATAGAAAAGCGTATCGCCATAGAAAAGCGTATCGCTATAGAAAAGCGTGCTTGTTACATGCCTACTCGCAACCATGGTACCTATTTACTAATATCGCGCAGATATTGCTATCGTTTGGCTTTTGCAAGTAACATAATAACATGGCCGTTTGCTAAGGCTGTCCATTCTATATTTCGAATTTACGTTTCACGTTGGTCGAAATTCGACCATAATAATTTTTGATATCTTGTTGATAAAAACGCCATCCTCATTTCTCAAGAACTACTTTGTTTCCAAACTTTTTAGTGCGCCATCTTTTATCGTAATCATCAATATATCTGTTTGTGTGTGTCAAATGCATGGTAGTGTGGGTAATGTTTTATTTATTGATTTTTCGTAAAAAGGAGTCCAAAGTTTCTGCTTCACGTATTAATTTCGAATTTATATTATTGATTTAGATTTTAATCCGTTTGTTTTAGGAAAATCAATATGAACATCTTAGGCCGAGCAGAGTGAGAGCAATGTTTGCTTCAAGAGCGTGTAGAAAGTCAGTAATGATCGGTACAGCAATGAATAAAGCAGACATGGAAATACTTGTAAGACATATGGCAGAAATAGATAAACCGTGGGTAAGAGTCAAATTTTTCAAACATTTTTTTATGTTATTTGAAGGCAAACAAGCAAATAAGGTGGTACTGGTGCGTCGCCAATCTGAGGCCGGTATGTTAGGCCTCGAGCAAGTCAATGTACTGACTACCTTGTCACTTTATCCTCCGAACCGGATCAAGTCAACGGCAAGTGCAGACGTTATGGTGGCAGGAATAGATAAGGTGGTGGTCCAAACGGGCGAGTCGCTGCGAAATTCTTCCACCCAGTAGGATGTCACGGTGCTAGTGACGGTAAGCCTATGTTCGCCTTTTACGAGTTGCCTGGCAGGAAGGCAGATGGCCTATTCTGCAAATTAAATCGGCCCAACACTGGGAAATGTGGAAAAATGTTACTACATTCAAAAAGTGTACCGTCAGTGTAAGTGTCGGACACCATTACAAAAGCTATAAAATAGTTTTGATCAGTGCTGTTACAAATGACCTCACAGCCGCCATCCGTTTATTACTTTTTGCCTTTTAATTCACAAGAACGAAAGGCTGTCCATAGTCTTCTATAACTTCGAAAGTACACTACTTGCCCCTACATATTAAGCCTTCTGATTTAAAGGCTTGAAATCATTTACCTTTCATACGAACAGAGTGATAGACATAGTTTCTGTAGGATGAATAAGAACTCAGATACACATTGAAACCACCAAAAGAAATAATGGCTATCCTAATAAAATTCTATAGGCTTTACACCCCGCCCACGGCACAGCGACGCACCTATTTACATTTTATAGGCTCTATAGGCCTCTGCTTTTTCTTACTATCAGGAGTACCGGTTAAAGGTTTATTACGTTACTGGTTTTAAACAACGATACTAATACAAATGTATACTAGAATAAATCTTAATGCACAACCAGACACGGTAATAGAGACATCGATGTTCGTAACATACCTAAATGCCTGCCCCCGTCGGGAATTAAACATTCGATGTCCCCTTATAAGCCGAAAATAAAATGGTCATTCTTCAGCGTCAGGTCAGCGAATGAGCTCGTAGCTCTCCTGATGGTTGGAGACTTGGACTACAGACACTCAAGATTTTGCTTGTGCGCTGCTGTCCTGAGGTCGGGATGAAAGGCCTATTATGCAAGTCTACTAGCTACTCTACCCTCTAAACCGGAACATGACAAGTCGGTGACAAGAGGGCGGCAGGAATAGGTTAGGTGGATTTCTACCCGCGCAAGTTGCAGCACAGCATTATACCACTAAAGGTCCTGTTGATAATATATTTGGCTCCTACTACATATACTCGTACTTGACCTCTAACTAGCTGCCTAGCAGCGGCAGATGGTTTATGCACTCAGCGGACCTGAACCGACACAGGCATAACATTGGTGTATTGTCTTCTTTTTTGCAGAATTGTCCACACGGTCGACCGACCATCCGCCACCTCGTTAATTTAGCAATGGTACATACACAGGATTAAAAAGGATCTTTATAAATCATGGAAAAACAATAATTTTTATTCAATATATTTTTATACTATACACTGATTGTTTTAAATATATTAAAACCTGTGTGAGCTGTTGTCACGATAACACCAGGCATTTGTTTATGCCAATGTAGCTCTTTAATGTCTGTTTGTCCTTGATGAATAAATAACAGTTGAGGAGGTAGGTTCTGAAAAAAAGAAAATTTTGAATACTCCCAAAATAGAAATAGTTCTATTAGTTTAGAAATTATGATGCCACAGACAGACACGTCACGTTAAATATTGAACACCCCTCTTTTTTCGTCAGGAGTTGAAAATAATCAGATGGTATCCCCATATAGAGTGAGATAAAGGCGCCCTTACATACTTTAATGTGGCAGTCAAATGGCAGTGAAATCAAAATGAATGAGGTGTTCCAGAATTTTAATATTTTGTAATAAACAGATATAATTATGTTTTAAATTGGTAATTCAATTTTCTGAATAAGCTAATTCTGTTTTCTTCAAGAAAGTGAAAATAATAATTTAACATGATACAAAAATTGCGAGAAGTTTCTTTAAAACAACAAAAATTTTACAATTACCTTTAGTTCTTCATCAATTACTTCATCATCATCATCTCTTTCAACTGCTAGATCCCATAATGCTACTTGATTATCCTCACCAGCGGATGCTAGCACACTTGGCTCCGACCAATGCCATTCTACTGATGTTATGGGTGCAGTGTGGTGTTTAAATGTACCAACAGGCGTATTATTAGGAAATTGCCTTAGGTCCCATATGTGCAAAAACCCATCATCTCCACCTTGAACAAATTAATTTATAATTAGCCTCGCAATCAAAATAATGTCTAAAATTTAAACATTAATTCATAACTTTAAAGTATTTCAAGTTTACAAATCCTGAACAGCAACATAAAAAAATGTATGTAATTTTTGTTTTTTTTACTAGCTGTCTGTGTAGACTGTACCACCATTAGCGATTACTCTGCTTAATTCAGGATTTTGACAGTCAAAAAAAAACAGTGGATGTTCATGGGATTTATATGGTTTACCCGAATTGTTGATTTGTTTTAATTATATAAACTATGAAGCAGATTCTAGAAGGCAGTGTTGTTGCTGATGCCGTTTTGGCCTGGTCTGTTTTGCCCAATAATGGTGACACATTAGTACTATGAAATGAGTTAATTCAACAAAGAAACATAACCACTTATATATACATAACATAACCGCAGTTAACTTACCACTTGCAATAAATGGCTCTTTACTATTCCAAGATAAAACATTTATATCCTTTTCATGGGCATTTTCAGCAGTCAACATGCATGCTTTGTGTGGAGCAGCTCTTGTGTCCCATATTCTAATTGTCCTGTCCACTGAACATGTTGCTAAGACATTTCTGTAAGAATAGCATAAAAAACTTAAAACACAAAATCTATGTCAGTAAAATATTTTATAACAATTAATATCTAATATAAACTCTGAAACTAACGAACTAATTTTTATGAAATTCGTAATTATAACTAAGCTGAGCAAACAAAAGTTGAACTATGATAACTATAAATATTTAGTTTCTATACTTCTTATCGTCGTTGCTTGGTGGAATACAACACCAGAAGAATTGACAACATTGGTCCACCTGTTTACATGTGATCAGATCACTTGGATATTATCCAAGGGTGGTGTCTAGAGTCTCCAAAACCAGCATGTTTGTATGAAAAGGATAATAATGAATGTGAAAGAATCCAGACAGGTTTGTCAGGATCGTGAGGCACTCTATACTCTCTGTAATAGTTTCAAAAAACTAGAGAAAATACTAATTATTTTTTATTTGTGAGTAGTTTATTTTATTATTGGCGATAAGAACACAATTTCTTTTCATTTACTACTACTATTATCAGTACATGTAAGAAGTTATTGCTATTAAAATGGCATTTAAAACATTTTGAATACATAAAAAAAATGTAAATGAATATTCATTAATGAAACTCTAATAAAGTAATAAATATTACCAAAATAAAACTTCTAAGATATTTTATTCATACCTTTCATTGGGAGACCACTGGATGTCTTCTACAGACGCTGTATGACCCACAAGTGGTCTCTGATCGACTGTCCACGTACCAGCTTCATTTGGTTTCCAAATGTGTATGTCTCTTCTACAATCTCCAGTTGCTAGGACCTGCAATGATAATTTTAGATTTTTTACCTAATGGTACAATTTGTTTATTAAGTTACAAGCTGACATGGCAAACTTTGTATTGCCTAATATTGACAGCTAATTCATATAGAAAAAATATTGTCATTCCTATTTCCCATCTATTTTTTGCACTTTTCTTGATACGAACCTTCTGTGTAGCAAGAATAATAGTTAAATTGATCAAGCTTCTCGTTAGTATACCGTAAATTGGGGGGAATCGGGTCACTTTCTGAGTTCAACATTAATTATCACAATCTTTTTCATCGTTCTAACAAATAAAATTGAGTTTATAATGGTTCCGACGCTTTGTTTAATTATATCCAGTGCATTTTATTAACATTTTATTAACATTTTATTTATAATATCCACAAAAAGTAATAAAAACCGGCTTGTCCCTATTCACCTCAGCTTTGGGGAGAATAGAGTCACATATGGGGACAATGGAGTTATTCATTAGGGCTGATATTGTTTAATTTTTTATCCAACGGTCAACAAAAAAATTTGTTCCAAGTTTACTAATGTTGACCCCATTCACAAATTATTATTTTTCTTTTAATTCAAAGTGACAGGACCACTAAATGTTGCCAAAGTAAGGACTAAAAACTGCAACCATTAATTATAAAATCTACCATAAATACTAAATTCTATAGTAATTGTGTATTGTGCCTTAAAGTGAGTCTCGAATTTGTCCCTATTCCCACCCTAAACCCTAATCACCCCAATATACAGTAACGTTAATTGAGATTTCTTGTAGTAAATTTTTGCCCTGATGAAACCATGGGCTACAGACACCTGAGATGTTGTAAATGTCGTCGCTGTCCTGTAGTAGGGATGACAGTGCAAGTCTACAGGTTGCTCTTCCTTCCGGACCAGAAAATTACTCATTATTGAGGCAGGAATAGGTAATGCTTAAATAATTGTTTGATTTAATTATCACCTATTTAGGCAACACTTTTTGCCTAAATTTTTAATAAATATTCTTAGATGATCTATGTAGATTGTAGAGTCAAGTTAGAATAATGTGTTAACTCCTATTTACTTGTCTTGTGAGTATTAAACTTTTGAGAATAAAATATAATCCAAACTAACCCCAGCTTCAGTGGGACACCAATCAATGCCAAATCCTTCTTGTTGGTGACCATTAAATGAATACATAGGCTTTACAGGGTTGTTCACAGTATCAAGATTGTACCTCTCCAGTAAAGTTGGTTCATCAACTGCTTGTAACTGCTGAGTTATATTCCATATATCCACTCGTCCTAGTTCTGACCAACTTGCAGCTAACACTGAATTTTTAAAATTAGTTGCCTGTAATAACAATTAAGTTTGATGGCACATACATATGTGTTGTATAGAATCTATATCCGCCAGATCCAAAATGGTTAATTTTACAATAATCAACTTTTTTTAATGATAACATTTACGGTTACAGCTTGAATTTGTAAAAATAGAGAAAAAACTATACAACCAATTTTTATATAAGGGAAAACTAAGATAATGATAGTTTACAAGTTATTTTATAAAAACCTTCCAATAAAAAAGGACATAGCGGATATTGATATAAACATAAGGATCTAACGTCAATTGTTTCTCACAGCAATGGATATGGCGGTTATTGACGTAAATTACTACAAATTTCTGTTTACTGGATGTTCCAAAGATTTGAAATTCATCAGGAAAAGTAAATTAATAGAACAAATAAAATCACAAAATCTTTACTGTTAAACAAAATAAATTTCAATTAACAAAAATAAAACTCTTCTAAACCATTAAATGAACACTAATTATAAAGCAATGACACATTCTTAAATCATGAAATTAATTATTAATACAATTTTAATAAAACCTGATCAACAAATGTAATAAAAATAATCAAATTAGTTGTACTTAAAAATAGTAATACAGTGTAAACTCTATATTATATATACTCGTATTTGGAGGA